>BPTQ01000005.1:187094696-187161839 GCA_019973895.1 Chrysanthemum seticuspe
CACATCTATCTTAAATACGAATACCTAAACAAAGTCGAAGCAAGATAATGAAACGAACCAAATAACCCTAACCGACTTCCATGATTGATGAGACCAGAAAAAAGGAAAGTTCGATTAGCAATAAAGCAAAAAACGATTAAAGAAACCCTAATAAAACGAAACCCTAACTTAATCAGTTCTGGATCCAAATAAAAACAATGTAATAGGACTGAATTAAACACGTTAATCGTCCAATACACAATCGTTATAAGGATTAAAACAAGATAAGCAATTAGAGTTCGTTTTTTGATGGAGAGGGTTTGAAGAAATCGCCCATAGTAGAGAGAAAGTTCGTTGATTATGAAGTTTTGAGAAAAGTATGCTTAATAATCTTGAGGTTTTTATTTCAAAACCTTAACAAGATCACTAATAGAACTTAAGTGTTTATTTAAGTTCTATTAGTGATCTTGCTAAGGTTTTGAAATAAAAACCTCAAGATTATTAAGCATACTTTTCTCAAAACTTCATAATCATTCAAGTAAGCATTTCATGATCTTCATAACTTTTTCATATTCATCTTTATGTTATTTCATCATTTTTGCAAGAAAACATGCAAGTTACATGTGAATCTATACCACTTTTAATTGTTTTAGTACATATTATTAGTTATAATTATCCTATAATTAATCCCTTGAAACACATCATTTTTTATGATTTCTAGGAACCCATGACACCCTAAGAAGGTGTATGGTAGGTTTAGAATAGCTTTGGAGTTGGTTTGAAGTGATTGAAACAAGCATTACGCGAGAAAAATCATTTTCGACAACTATAAATAAGGGTCTGATCATATTTGTGAAATCTGGAAAATTCGACAGATTGTAAAATATTTTGGGCTAGATATTCAGAAAATATACTTTAAAACGAAACCGTGGTCACTTGAACGGGTTAAAACGGAGTTATAACGAAGAAGTTATGCTATTTTCAAGTTTAACGACGAAAACTATAAATTTCAGAAAATTCAGCATGTTTTCCAGATTTTTACAGGTCAAAAATGAGTCTCAAGCGTTATCTAAATGAGTCGATTTATCAAAATATATTAGTATATGTTATACACATTTTAAACAAGTTGCCGTAACTATTTTATATAAGCATAACTAATATATTTTCTAATAGACAAACATATCGGCCGCGAATGACCATGTTGAGGGTCGTTTTTAACATCGATGGAGTACTTTTTATAAAACGATGTCTTCTAGTAAAAGTAAGTTCACCTAGCCTACTTTCTAAAAGGTCCAACCGTTCGTCAAGCGGAGTTGTAACGAATAAAATACGGTCACTCAAACTTTGCCGAAAACCACCCTTAAACAATATTTTGTATACAAGTACCATACTTTACCTACATTTTCTCCATGATCGAGACCTCTATGATAAAAACTTAAAAGCTAAAACTTTGAGATAATGATACAAGCTTTCCAAAACCGTTGAGTTCGTTTCCTAACACTCGATGTGCACCATTTTACGACTAGCTTTTCAAGGCCGTTTAGTCACTTTCATGAAATTGTCAAATGACATTATTTTACGTCGAAAAGTTATAATTTCATAATAAATCATTAAACGACTATCGTAGGAGGTTGTTTTAACGTAAATACTTGTAAAGTATTTTGTAATACGACGAGATGTCATAAACATATATTTTGACGATAATCATTATTTTCAAATGTACAAGTGGTATGGATTTCATATGAGTTTGCATGCACGACATTGTTTCATGATTTACATTAGAACATGTCATTCATAATAGGTCACGGTCAGAGGTTGCGCCTCATTTCAGTATTGCCATTATATCATCATTATCATTGCAACAGGTGAGTTTTCATAGCCCCGATTTATTCAAGTTTATACTTATTTCAAACCTACGGGGGAGAATACATTGCACATCATTTTTATTACGATACCAAGTATATCAAATTCATTACATTGCTTAAGTTACTTCATTTCCAATTGAATGTCCCCATATCAGAAATCATGAACCGTTAATTACTGGGTAAGCGAGGGTGAGTGGATAGATCTATCGAGGGTGACTCCTCCATCCGGGTTGGTGGATTCCAACTGGTCAAACGGATGCATTTCATTTAATATCATTATTTGAGTTGCTTCGGTGTCATGTGCTTATAGCAATTGTAACATTTTTATGTGACATATTTGTCATACATGGCCTATACTTGTGGTAGTCGTATAAAACGTTTTACATGAACTCTATGAACTCACTCAACCTTTGTGTTGACACTTTTAGCAATGTATTTTCAGGTAACTAAGGCATTCACTTCATGGCATGCATGTGGACATATCATAGAGTCGTGGTGACGACGCGTCTCTCATAGGATTTATGCACTTTAAAACATCGTTTGAATTGTAACAAACTTATTTCCGCACAAGTTGATTTTCATTTGGGACCTATACTTTGTAAACTCTGATTATTTTATTAAATCAAGCGATGTATTTTCCAAACGACACTTTAGGTCGTTCAATATAACTGTGATTGTGATGCTATGACAGTCAATCCCCAGGAATTCCATTCCGCTGCAAAACAGGTAATTTGGGGGTGTGACACAAAGAAAAGGTGAGCATGAGAATCAGGTTGGTTATCACAAAATAGACATCGAAGCAGGTTTAAGTCAATGTCAGGACCGACATCCCATTGCCTCATCTATCTTGTGTTTTAAGCTTACTATTAACGACCAACCAAAGATTGAAAGCATGTTTAGGGATACACTGAGAGAACCACACAACATGAAACCAAGGAACCAGGTCGGTACTAATACGGATAGAATCCCAAACATGAGAGATGGTGAACGGTTTAAAATCACCATTAGGTACTCTCCAAACCAGCTCATCGGCCATACCATCAGTAAGTAATGGAGGATTAATCATCAATAAATCCGGAATCCTATCAATCCACTCACTAGGCCATCTCCAAGCACCATCAAGAAGCAAATCACCAACTGAGCTATTCAATGAAAATCCAGACCGTGAGATATCTCTTGCAGTAAGCAAACTCCTTAGAGGACTCAATGAACACCAATTGTCAAACCAAATAAAAGCCCGCTTGCCATCACGGATATGGAACCAGAAAAAAGGCCGAATAGTGGGTCGAATTTGAAGAAGTTTTCTCCAGCCCCAACTCATATCGCCCGTACATGGAACATCCCAAAAACTCCTACCACGTAGCTTGTATGCATGAATCCATTTGACAGATTCCTTATGAGTCAAAATACTAAAAACATGTTTCGCCATAAGAGCCACATTAAATTCATGAAGACTACGAATGCCCAAACCCCCTTCCTCTTTCGGCTTACAGATATCATCCCACGCCACCTTAGCCTTACCCTTTTTCATATCACCTTGACACCAAAAGAAACCACGCATGAGCTGTTCAATATCATGGATAACACGGACAGGAAGAATAAACACAGAGGCCCAGTAAATATGCATAGATGATAACACAGATATAATAACCTGTAAACGTCCCGCCATTGATAAAAATTTATTCTTCCTATCAGATATTCTATTTTGAACCCTTTCAACAAGAACTTTGCAATCCCGGTATAGAAGCCTTGAAGAGATAAGGGGAACACCCAAATACTTGACAGGGAGGGTACCTTCCTAAAACGACAAAGAATTCAAAATGGACAACTTAACCTGGTTTGGCACATGACAGAAGAACGCCGTGCTCTTAGGGATACTAGGAACAAGGCCCGACAAATTCTTAAACTCATCTAAAGTATCCATAACGACACTAGCTGAGGCAACATCACCATGTGTGAAAATAAAAAGATCATCTGCAAAACAAAGATTAAGAATCTTCTGTCTTTCACAAAGGTGATGATAATGGAAATCATCCCGCTGCTCCACCCTTTGCTGCAATAAGAGAGTAAGTACTTCCATAACAAGAGTAAAGAGATATAAGGTGACATAGGATCACCTTGGCGTAGACCCCTTTTACCCCAGAACCACCCATATATATCACCGTTAATACAAATAGAGTAGGACACACTAGTAACGCAACCACGATCCAAGAAACCATCTTATTATGAAACCCATAACCAACCAGAATAGTTTCAAGAAAATGCCAATCAACCGTATCATACGCCTTCTGGATATCAATCTTAAAGGCACATCTAGGAGGACCACGAGGACGATGATAATTATGCATTAATTCTTGTGTAAGGAGAATGTTATCCGAAATATTACGCCCCGGAACAAATGCCGACTGGTTAATACTAACAATATCACCAAGCCCCTCTTTGATTCGATTATTAATAATTTTGCTAATGCATTTATAGAGCACATTACAGCAAGAGATATGTCTGTAGTCATTTACCTTAGAAGGCGTGGACACTTTGGGAATAAGAGCAATAATAGTGTGATTGAGTAAGCAACTTCCCATTAGCAAAAAAGTCCTGAATAGCCAAACAAATATCCGTACCAACAATATCCCAAGCCTTTTTAAAGAACGCAGCCGTGAAACCATCCGGGCCCGGAGCCTTGTTGTCACCAATGGAAAACATAGCATTCTTAATTTCCAAATTAGTCACATTCCTAACCATCCAAGCCGCCCTATCTGGATCAATAGAAGAAGAGAAAAAACCTTGATCAACTAATGGAATAGTATTCCCTTCCACACCAAGGAAATTCTCATAATGTTGAACAAAGACAATAGGCACTTCGTTGCCTTGGTGCATAACATTATTAACATCAGTAATCATCTCAATTCGACTCCTATGACTTCTACTTTTAACAATATTTTGAAAATAAGAAGAATTAGCATCGCCCTCACGAAGCCACTCCACTTTCGCCTTTTGTTTCAAAAAACGCTCCTCATCTAGCAATGCATTACGAAAAGCCTGAAGATAAATAGCCTCCTCTTCCCGAATCACGGAATTAGAAGGATCCTTATCAAGGGACTTTTGGACCTCATCAAGTTCTACACGAAGGTTATTAACACGATTATGAAGATTACCTTGATTTCTAAGCAGCTTACGAATAGGTGTTTTCAAACCCTTTAAGCGTTTAACCACCTTGAACATATTGTGCCCCTGAATATCATTTTTCCACCCTTCATAAACAATATCCAAAAAACCAGCTTTATATGTTAGGAAATTGAAGAATTTAAAAGGCTTTGGTTTCTTCTTAGATAATGTGGGAATTCTAAGAACACAAGGAGAATGGTCAGAAATACGGTAAGGCTGAAAAATAGCAAAAGATCCAGGAAAATCATCACTAAATTTAACGTTACCCATAACTCGATCAATCTTCTTCAAGGCACCATTGCTACCTTTAGGCTTCTGATTCCAAGTGAAGTGTAGGCCTAATGAGTTTATATCCGAGACTTCAATAGCATTAACACAATCTTTAAACTCATTCATAGCAATATTAGGCTCATAACCACCACCCGATTTATCCTCCAGAAATAGAGCTGAATTGAAGTCACCAAGTAGGACCCAAGGTTTATCACGCATAAGACTACCATGAACCTCAAGCTCATGCCACAGCACACGCCGATCAATATAGTAATTATGAGCATACACAAATGAAACAAAGAAAGCTTTATTGTCAGCTTTAACATTAACCTGCACATGCATAACCTGGTTAGTTTGAGACATAAGTAAAACATCAATGACCGCATCATCCCACCCAAGAATAATACGGGAACCTTTGTCACACAAACTCCCATTAGACGTCCACTTCCAGCCACGATAAATCTTAGCACACGTATCATAAACACTAGACACATCAACATGAGATTCCAAGATAGCACATAGACACAAGTTATTCTCATTCACCACCTGCCGAACCTCTTTTTGTTTAGGGGAACGGATCAAACCCCTAATGTTCCAGGAAGCAACACTAAACATTAAAAACAGTCAAAGCAGGAGTGCTTGCCCCTGTAGAACTAATACCACCCTTCGAAGTAGAAGCCATAAAATCCGATGTTTCATCAGAAACATGCAGCAAGTCGTCATCTAAATCAGGCTCATCCTCCTTTCGAGTAACCTTAGGATCAATTTCAACATCCTCATTAAGAGCTGCAAACGAGTTAGAAAGCCTAACACCCGGTTTCGTTGCCAAATTATGTTGTGTAGCACTACTTTTATTCACTTCAGGTCGCGGACCAGAATTGACCTTGTTAACACTAGTATTCATAGAGGTGGACGTGCTAGAGGCAGATTTAGTAGTAGTAGCATCTGAAGTATTAGACTTATTAGGCACTTGCAAATTACTAGAAGTGGAAGCTACATTTTTAGGATTAATAGTACCTTTAGGTTGATAAACAAACTTCTGACCCACCTTTGTACCAGCTTTAGACACACCACCCTTCCCACTATTACGTTTATTACCAACAGTTTGAAACCCGTCAGCATCCTTTTCCACACCGTGAGAAGTAGAAGTAGCAATAACCTTCTTAGGGCATTGATCACAAGTATGGCCAAAAATTTTACATGTGTCACAACGTGGCGGCTTCCATTCATACTCCACTCTTATAGTTTCTTTAGTATAGCCCATCCCATTCATCAAAGGAACACCAATTACCAAGCTAGTCTTCAAATCAGTTTCAGAATTAACCTCAATTAAGGCACGCGCAAAGCTACAACGGCCACACGATTCAAGGCACATCGTAGTAGTAAATGAATCAAGCATAATAGGGGTACCTAACTTGGTAGCAATAAGACTAAGACCATCTTCAGAAAACACAGCCATGGGAACATTATGAAGCTTAACCCAAACAGGGACCCGAGTTAAATCTTCTTTCAATAAGTTAGTGTTCATAGTCCAAGGTTTCAAAATTATAGGGATATTACAAATCATCCAAGGACCCTCCTCAAGCACATCCTCAAGACCTTTTAGCGTATCAAACTTGAAAAAGAAAAATCCCTTGGCATTCATCATCACCCTCTTAAGCCCATATTTCGCCCATGTAGTCCGTGCATAATATTCCACTACAGGGAAAGCAACCCTTTTACCAATAAAGTAACCGTAGAGGGTAAGTGCTTCAAATATTCTCTCTCTCTCTCTCTCCCTAGGGTGATTTCTGGCGCCGCCCCTCATATTTTCCGGCCAAGCAATTATTCTGAATCGCCTCTCTACTTTTGTATGCAATCGATTCAATCTTAGTTGTGTGTTTTCTAGGGGCGGCGTCTTATTCTTTGATTTGGATTCTTTTTCTTTCTGAAATCACGATTTATCCCTAACCTGTTAATCGGTTTTAAGGATCCGGTCGCCTAGGGTTATCTTATACATAACCAATCTTTGGTGTGTACTGATTTGACGATTACCCTTTTAGGGTTTCGTTCAGCTTCTCTTTGAAGGTTGGTTTATGGTGGTGCGCTTAAACGTTATATCATCTGGTTGTTTGGGATCTATTTATGCTTTATGATGCCGTACAAAACCCTATCTTTTTAGGTTTTTTGTTTATTTTACTCCTGTTATGTAAATCGGTTCTGGTTTTAGGGTTCTGGAAGTCGTTTGGTTTGATGTTCACGTGGGTTTGGAGTGATGATTCGTATTTTTTGGAAGTAGATTTGGTGGGCGGTTGATTCTTGGACGTTAGGGTTCTTGGTTAACCCTATTTTCATTGGTTAACCCTATTACTGTTGAAGACAATCGGTTCACCTATTGTGCTTATTATAAAGTATATTTCCAGCATAGGGCCTGGTCTTGCTGGTTGGATTTGTCTTTGTTGTGGTATTAGTGAGACTTGGATCTTTCTGTTACATACATTCGGATCCCCTAATGGAGATTGGTTCAATGTCTTGCCGTTTTTCTGGAAGTTTAGGGTTGTTTCTAACCCTATATTCATGTTTCGGATCCGTATTGCTTTGTCCTACATTCTTATCTAGTTTATTGTTGCTTCTTTTCATGCGCAATGATAATGTCAGACGCAATTGGGTTTGAATATTTTATTTACATCTTTCGTGGTGCTATGGTGCATCTGGATGTGGATGTTGGTGTTGTACTCAAGGGTATTGTGTGGAAGATTATTGATGCTTGAGGTGCTCACCTTGGAATTGGTTCTTCGAACCGTGGTTATTACATTTGATAGGCTTGTGAATGTAATTGTTAGTTACAGCGTTTAGCTGTGTACCTGGTCTGCTTTTATGCAGTTGTATTGCCTATGTAACGGGCTGAGGGCATGGGATTCACCCATGTCACTTGTACTTCAATGTTTTTTGGCGTAATAAATTTTTACCGGGGTGATAAAACCCTTTTACCCAAAAAAAAAAAAAAAAAGTAACCGTAGAGGGTATTATCAAAACGGGTACTAATATCCTCAACAACCTTAAAAGGAATAGAAAGCTCAACATCCTCCATTAAGTTATCAGATTCGAAAGGTCTAAAGTTCGCCTTACCCTTCTTGTTACTAGAACTAGTAGCATTCGCATACGAGGTTGAGGCCACATTACCAGGTTTGGTTGAGTTCGAAATATTATCAATAGTAATATGAACACTATCAGTGGTAATAGCAATAGGGGAATTCATAGACATACCAACAGATGCAGAAACATGCATACCATCACCCGTCGACAAATTAGCAGAAGCATTAAGTGATGGATATTCCTTTTCACTTAGGGTATTAAGCGTACCAGTAATTCCCATATCCCAAAACGAGTCATCATTAACAAAATTAGTAGACGTATGAATCACAGAAGTAGAATTCATACCTTCAACATTTATGGTACCAACGGGAGGAGGCATCTCCATAGGGATGCGTACACTAGCAGGAGCAACATAACTCGAACCCTCAGCACCACTAAGATTAGTAGCATTCACAAGACCAGTGGGTAGATTCGTTGTAGCAGCATGGTCCACAGTTTGTCGCTCCAAATTAGGGTTTCGCAAAACCCTAGCTGGCAACTTTGGTTGCGTAGAAACATTACCAGCTTCCAAGTCTTTCATTCGCTGCATTCGAGCTTTCAATGCGTCCATGTCAAGATTTAATTCACCATACTTGTCTTTTTTTTTGGGTAAAGGGGTTTACCCCGGTAAATATATAACCAAAAAATACTGTTAAGTACAAATGGAATGTGGCTGAAATACCACATTAACCTCAAGCGAATAGCTTGATAAACCTAGTGTTTATGACATGCCATAAACACAAAAAACCTAGCTATATTACATCAACAAACTAGGCATAAACAAGTAAAATGACTTGTAACAAGCGAGCATCCCGCATCCAGCCACTCCACGAAGGGAGCAAGTTGACCCAGGAAGTTTGCCTCCTTAAAAACCCTTTCCAAGAAAAACCCAAAGGGAAAAACCTTGGAGAAGGGAAAAAGAGTACAACCCTTACCCGGCACTCCCATCGTGTGAAATACATATACTTGGAATCTTCCATTTATCCAGAATCCATCGAGACCTCGAGGTTAGCTTCTTGAACTTGAAAGTAACCAGCTTCAACCGAATAGTAGAGACAATAGTGTTAACCACTTCAGCAACAGAAGACTTCTTACGCTTGAACAGCCTAGAATTACGCTCCATCCAAACGAAGTAAGTAGTAGCAGCAAGTAACAAACGAGAAATGATACTACTAACCAACCTCCCCTTAGATAAAGGAATAAGAACTGTAACAGCACTCTCCAACGAAGGTGGGACCGCGTCCATACCAGATAAACTCCGAATCTGAAACCAAACCTGCATAGAGAATTGGCACTCAAAAAATAGATGAGAATGAGAATCCGGAACCAATTCACAAAGTGGGCATCTAAGCAAAGCCAAATCAATGTCAGGGCCAACATCCCATTGTCGCATCCTATCTTGAGTCTTTAGCTTCTGCTTCATAGCGAGCCACAAATGTATAGCATGCCTTGGAATACAATGAGAGAACCAAGGAACATTACACCATTCAACCAAATCAGCCCTAAGCCGCAGAGATTCCCATGCGCCCGAGACAGAAAAACAACTTAAATTGCCATCCAGGTTGCGCCATACTAATCCATCGTCAGTATCATTTAGAGTAGGAACCGGAAGAGCAGCTAACAATGGAAATCGAAATAGCCAGTCGAGTGGCCATCGCCAAACATCATTAGCAATCAAATCATAAACCGAGTCAGATAAATTAAATCCCGCTCGTGCAATATCTCTAGCAGTAAGTAAATTACGAAGCGGGCTTAACTGACACCACATATCAAACCAAACTGAAGCGTCCTTCCCATTATTGATCTTATGCCAGATAAAAGGCCGAACCTTGGGTCTAATGGCAAGAAGCTTGCGCCAACCCCAGCTAACATCCCCCAAACAAGGGATATCCCAAAAACTTCTCCCGCGAAGTTTATATGAATGGATCCATTGCACCCAAAGCGACTCTTTATGTGTCAAGATACTCCAAATGTGAGTAGTCATGAGAGCAATGTTAAAATCCTCCAAACGTCGAATACCAAGGCCTCCTTCCTTCTTTGGCTTACAAACAGATTCCCAAGCCACCTTAGCCTTTCCCCTTTTCATTTCTCCTTGACACCAAAGGAAACCCCTCATAAGCTGCTCTAACTCATGTATAATACGGGTAGGAAGGATAAAAACCGAAGCCCAATATAAATGCATCGAAGATAAAACAGACCTCACCAACTGAAGCCTACCCGCAAGAGATAAAAACTTATTACGCCAATCATTCACACGACCTTCCAATTTTTCAACAAGCACCTTACAATCCCTATAAAGAAGTCTTGATGATATAAGGGAGACCCCAAGGTACCGGACAGGAAGAGAACCCTCTGCAAACGGCATAGACTGGAGAATAGCAGCTTTAATAGCATTAGGAACATTACAAAAGAAAGCTGTACTTTTAGGGATACTTGGGACAAGACCCGAAAAGTTCTTGAAATCCTCCAAAGCCTGCATAATGACATTAACAGACTCCTGATGGCCTCTAGCAAACAAGAAGAGGTCATCTGCAAAACAAAGGTCAATAATTCTCTGTTGCTCACACAAATGATGAAACTGAAAATCTAAATCATTCGAAACCTTTTTCTGCAATATAAGAGTTAGCACTTCCATAACCAGCGTAAACAAGTATGGAGATAACGGGTCACCTTGTCTAAGGCCCCGCTTACCTTTAAACCAGCCATGAAGATCACCATTAACACATATGGAATACGACGTAGATGAGATACATACCATGATCCAGTCGACCATTTTGGGGTGAAAACCAAATCCAATCAGAATAGCCCTAAGAAACGTCCAATCAACCGTATCATATGCCTTCTGAATATCAACCTTAAACGCACATCTAGGAGGACCTATCCCTCTATGATAATTCCGCATAAGCTCTTGGGTAAGTAAAATATTATCAGAAATACGACGACCAGGAACAAAAGCAGATTGATTAATACTAACCAACTTACCAAGGCCTTCTTTAATACGATTAGCAAGAATTTTGCTAATGCATTTATACGTGACATTACAGCAAGAAATTGGCCTATAATCATTAATCTTAGACGGGGTAGACACTTTAGGAATCAAAGATATAATGGTATGATCAATCTCCTTGAGAAGCTTACCATTAATGAAAAAATCACGAACAGCAGTCCTTACCTCAGCACCCACAATATCCCATGCTTTCTTAAAGAAAGCAGCCGAAATCCTAAAAAATGAAAAACCAGTAAAAACACGAAGATCCTTGGCAATCTTCAACCACGATAGCCTCAGAAGAACTAAGGCATGATTAACGCAAAATTAAGCTAACCAAACTTCACCATGATGAGCAGAAATGATTAGCGATTAAGAAACCAAGTAACAAAACCCTAACAGAAACAAACGACACCAAAACAAACCCCAAATCCAAACGTTTGCAAGAACCTGTTAGAATCAAGCAATAACACGAGTGTATTGATTAATGTAACCGTGCAAAGATATTGCAATGCATAACAGAGGTAACACCAGATCATACCATGTCGGAAAGATAAACGATCAAGGACACAAATTCTAAGAACCCTAAACCCTAAACAAAACCGGTCAAAAGTGAAAAACAACTTTATAACTGATCATGAATGAAATCGATCTAAGAAAAGTGATAGGGTAACAAAGAATCATGGAAAATATATGCCAAAGGGACGATAAGAAACCCTAACTAAATAAAACCGATTGATAAAATCGATTGAAAAATAGATGTTTAGGGTATATGAATAGCACACCACCTCTAAAAATCACATCTAATCAAACCGATTGCATACAAAGGTAGAAAGGTGGTTTTAAAAGATGATCATGACCGGAAAAGAGATGGAGGTGGTGGCATGGAAAATCGCCCCTAGAGAGAGACTTCAGGGTTTTTTTTTTAATAAACTTTACGAATAAGAAGGGTCTACAGTGGATTATGAATTTCTTGGAAAGAAATTTGTAAACATGGAATGTTTACGGATAAGACTTTATTCTTACGAATAAGGCTTATTCTTACGCGTAACTTATTCCTACGAATAAGGAGATGTGTTACGAATAAGCACTATTCTTACGAATAAGTGCTATTAGTAAACATAAGCTCATTCCTACGAATAAGTATAATGCTTTCGAATATGTCTTACGTGTAAGATACTCTTACGAATAAGCACATTCTTACGCAATTAGGCTTAATCTTATGAATAAGCTTCCATCTTTACGAATAAGGATAGAAGTTACTAATAAGTCACTGTTCACCAGTCTTGTTTTCTGTTACGAATAAGTCACTATTAAATGTTACGAATAAGCATACATAAGTGAATATGTTGTGTTTTAAGTGATAAATTAGTTTGTAAACTTCAAAATTAACATGTTCACGTAACTTATCATCACAACTTCATGTAATAGGACAAATGTGACTTAAAACATGTACCAAACATAAATGTGATAACATCAATCAAGGAATTAGAAAATGAATCAGACTTAAGCTAACACACTGTGTCTTTCTATGTCTGTATCTTTGTCTAATGACTTTCTAATCACAAAATGGTTGCACAACAAGCAGATGTCAATGCCCCAGTTGAACTGACAATGGCCAATAAATTCCCACCTGGCTATGACAGAGTGATTGACAATAACAACCTTTGTGTTGACTTCAACAACTTTACTTGCTCTAAATCATCTTGTAGAATTGATGTGGACATCCTTCTTCAACACCCCTACCGTTTCATGCTCTCAAAGTCATCCTCAGTCCCTGGCTTCTATATCCATCAGTTCTGGCATATCATGAAGAAGATTGATGGAGAAGATGTTGTGAAAGTCACTCTACAAAAAAAAACCCTAAAAATTCTCTCTCTCTTTGGAGAAAAAGGAGAAAAAAAAAACCCTCCATTCCTAATCGTTTTCTACATCAGATCCACCAATTCCCATGTTTTTCTTTCATCAATCTGTTAGGATTGTGATTAACATTCGTGTTAATCAGTTTCTTGAACAAATTCGTGAAGATTAACACGTCCTTGGTGTTTTTTTTATGTAATCGTTTTTTTTAGGGTTTATATAGCCGCCTGGTATCTTATTGTTTCTTCAAATCCTAATCTTATCATAGTCAGTTTAATTGTCGTTAATTAAATCTACTTTATCATTGAAACGATTTGAGGTTGTGGTGAACTATTCGTTTAACGCTAAACAAATTCCTTTCTAGGGTTTGTTTATATTACGATTGTAAGTAAACCCTATTAGGGTTTAATCGTTTATCACTGGTTTTTTGCAAGTTATTGGACGTCGGTTTTTGGGGAGATGGAGGCTGATGTGGTGAAGGTTAATATTGATGAGTTGAAGGCTTGTCTGCTACGGTTAAAGGGTTTTGATGTCAATAACGTTTGTATATCTCTCTCTAAAGTTCTCTCCCCTTGGAGATTTAAAAACCCTAAAAACCCTAAAAAGTTCTCTCCCCTTGGAAATTTCCGGCCGCCACCCTTAAGTACTTTCCGGCCAAAAACTGTTCTTAATCGTCCTCTCTATCCTTCCAAAGGGTATGCAATACGATCTAGGATTAGTTATTTTTATAAGGGTGGTTGGATTCATCTTTTTCTTTCAATGCTAAACGGATTTCTCCTTGTTTTTTTCCTGGCCGAAACCCTAATATTATTATCATTCTCGTTTTTTGCTTAGGGTTTGTTTAACGATCTGTTACTAAGGAATAATTGTTAAATCGTTATTCAATTGTTCTTGGCGATTCAGATCTATCCCTAATCTCTAGGGTTTGCTTGCAAGAACGATTCCCTGTTTTAGGGTTTCGTATTTATTGAATCTGGTTCTCTTACCGCCTTTGGGTTTTTTCTGATTGGTTCGTTACCCTTATTCCTAAGTCGTTTCTATCTATATTAAGGGTCGATCTTGGGTATTCAATTCTTATTCTAAAAACGATACCCTATTTTAGGGTTTTATATTACTCGGTTTTGAATACTCATATGGTGATTGGTGCTGCTGTGCGCTCATGTTTATATTTTGTGTTATGCAAGTTGGAATCAGCAATCCATTCTCTCATGTATGTCGATCTTCAGATCGTGGTGGTGTTATGTAAGTCATTATGTGGTTAGTGGTTATATTCTGGTTCTGTGATGATCGTGGTTCATCATTGGTACGTGGGTTTGGGAGAGTGAAAGTCAAGTTCATGTTGTGTAAGTCAAGTTTATTTGGTTCTTGTTCAAAAATCAATCTTGGTTGCTACTGGTCGATTTGGATGTTTTAGATTTATTGGCTCTTATTCATCAACTCCTTCGATCATTAATGGAAGTTAGGGTTAAACCCTATTGTATGTTACCGATCTACTTCTTGGACCTGATTTTGATCATGAGGTTGGTTGGTTTATTGGAAGTTAGGGTTGTGTATACCCTATGTATTCGTCAATGCCTGGTCACGATACATTGATTTTCATTCATGCTAGAGTTTCATCCGTGGAGCTCTTAGTAGGTGAGGTATTTGGATCATGTCGTTTGTTTGGTCTGTGCTTGATATTGCTGGAAGTTGGGGTTTGTTAAACTCTATTATCGTCCTAAAACTAGTCCTTTAGCATGGTGTTGCTGTTGGATTGTAGTTTTGGGTTTCTATGTTCTTTGGCAGATTCTAACTTGGATGTGTGGTCACTGATGGTTAGGAGCTGCTATTGTGGATGTGCGTTGGTTTTATACGTACCTGTTGGTTATTCTTATTGGTGTTCAGTTTTGCATCTCAACATACACCTTTGGAGCGAGTTTTGAGCTTGCTGCTCTATCCGTGGTTTTAGAGTCCCTTACCAACCGTTGTGTGAAACTTGTGAACTGTATTTCAATTTGAGGACCATGATATTGTATATTTGGACGACGCTGGAAGTTTGGACTACTATGGTGACTTGAAGATTCAAGTATATCTACTTGAAGTGCATTTAGTTTTATTTTTTATCATTGTAGTATGATGTTTAGTTATAAGTGTGGTCTGTCACGCTTATATTGTAAGTTATAGGAATGATGTTGCATTCCTATAGGAGAGTCTGTAAGTGTCCTAAGGGACTGTGATGAGGGATTCACCCTCATCCTTTGTACTTCATTGTTTTTGGCGTAATATATTTTACCGGGGTGAATTAACCCTTTTACCCAAAAAAAAACGTTTGTATATCTCAGCCAATGAATAATGATGATTTTGCATCAGCTGGGAATAATTCTATGGTAGAACCTGTTAACGTGAGAATCAATTCTGATGAGGGGTGTCATAATAGCTTTGGTGAGTCGGTCGTTGAATCGATGATGAACCCTATTACAAATTCTATACTACCTACTGATTGTACGTGTCCTGATGATGGCGGGGGTTTGTTGTTGAATTATGGTATTGGTTCTTTTTCTGAATTTGATGCTATGAATGTCATGCATACTACCACACATGATAAACACGCTGAACAAAGGTGTGTTGAATCAGATCCTGTCGTGCCTAGTAATATTTCTTCTAATGAATCTGCTAATGAGGATAAGGTACAGGAGGAGTTTGTGGTTCAACCTAATGATTTTTTGACGGATAGTATAAAGCGTTTAAAGAATGCTGTGGATAGGAATGATGGCATGAAGTTGATTCGAACAACCACTTTTAACGATTCTATTGATGAGGTTACTTTTTCGGGTTCAAAAGTCATTATTCCAATGGCCGTAGTTGATGATATGTGTCTTAAATTTGCTAATTCATTATACGGCTATTTTATTGGTCAACGAATTATGTTTCCGATTGTGGAAAATTATGTCAAGCATGCTTGGGCTAAGTTCGGCTTTGAACATGTTATATTGCGGAATGGTTTCTTCATTTTCAAATTGTCATCACTTGACGGTATGAATAAAGTTCTTAATGGAGGTCCTTGGTTTATTAAATCTATGCCTTTATTCTTACATGTTTGGGTGCCGAATATGAGGTTGGAAAAGGAGAAAATTACTAAGGTACCAGTATTGGTGCGTATCCATAATGTACCTTCCGTTGTGTATTCTAAAGTCGGTATAAGTTTGATTGGAAACCAGTTGGGGCGGATAATATGGTTTGATGAGGGTACTAATGATATGTGTAAGAATCCTTAGGGTCGTTATTCATATGCTCGGGTTCTTATTGAATTATCTGCTGATTTGGATGTTTTGGAATCGATTGATGTTGCTATACCTTTGCCTAAGGGTAAGGGACATTACATGGAAGTTGTTGACATCGAGTATCAATGGTGGCCATCTTGGTGTTCTAGGTGTGTTTGTTTTAATCATGATGATGATGTTTGTCCTCTTAGACGAAAGCTGGTTACAAAGGATTCGGACTCGACTAATAAAGACGTGGAGGTACATCGTAACGTTCACTCTAACAAGGCTGGTAAAACAATTGAAAAAGGTTATAAAGGGTCTTGGGGGTTTAAGCCTAAACCCAAACTTTCGTTTCAACCTGTTTCTAAACCGGCTACCAAAAAGAAGAGTAATGGTGCAAAACGGGATTTGGGGGTTGATCGTGTTAATCAGCCTACAACTGATGGTTCTAACTAGCTTGGTACATCAAAGGATGCTTTAATGAGTGATTCTGATCCTATTAAGGTGGTGGAAAGGGTATCGACTCAAATTGAGCAGCTTGAACCGGTGGACGCTAATTCTTCTTTGGGAGGTGTGGATACCGTTAGGGAGGGCTGTATTACTAAGGTACCTTTGCATAGCACTATTGATACTTTGTGGGAGCATTGTTCTAACATCGATGTTGCTTCTACGAGTACGGATTATTCAGCCTTTGCTACTTCAGTCACGTTATCTAATGTAAATGATAAGGAAACATGTTCTTATCCTGTTACAAGTGAAGTGGTTAAGAGTTCTATTATGGAGTGCGATCCTATTATGGATAGGGTTACTGAAAGTGATGATGAAGTGGATGAAGTCTTTGAGAAATACGATGATATCGAGAAGTATTCCAAGATCAAGAGTGGTTCTTCAAGAGATTTCAAGGTGCAAGGTCGCAAAAAGAAATAGTTATATGACATGTCATTTATTTTTTTTGTTTCTTGTTTGTTGGGTTGCTTAGTTTAGCATGTTTATGCTGGTTAGTTGCACATGGTGTGCATGTCAGTTTAAGAATGGTATGTCATTCTTATAGTGGTTTCTTGTAAGTGTCCTAAGGGACTGAGACCCTCATCCTTTGTACCTCAATGTTTTTGGTGTAATGCATTTTACCAGGGTGAAAAATCCCTTTTACCCAAAAAGAAAGTCACTCTACACACTCATGAAGTCACGGTTTCTGTTGATGATCTTCGTGTTGTTCTTCTACTTCCGGCAATCAACTCTCCAGCTGATTATGTCAAGATTCCTACAGAGACGGAGATTCTGGATTTCTTGGTCAACATTGGGTATGATTAGTCCTCTGGCATTATCTCTACTCACTCCAGAGTTGACATCAAATCCATCCCGTAACCATAGAGAACACTTTATCTCATGATTGCCAAGTCATTCTCGGGAAGAGACATCGATCATGAGCACCCCAAGCTGATGCACTTGCAAATATTCTGGGGAATGGTCCATGTTAATCGCATAGACTATGCTAGCCTCATATAGGAGGACATGATGCAACATCTAAAGAAGGGAGGCACCAAGATCCCTTTTTTCCGCTTCACCAAACTAATCATTCACAACATCCTTAAGAAGCATGAGGACATTCCCAAGAGACTTGATATGACCCCAACAAGCACACCATGATAACTGAGCCTACCCTAAAATCAGTTAGGTTCCAGGGGACCACCACTCGTAAACAAGGTGCTAAACTCCCTGCGAGCCTCATAACTAAGAAGGTCAAAGACGCTCCCTCACACAGATACTATAGGGAGGCTCTGCTAGCTAAGCATGTTAGGTTCATGGATGAACTTATCACTACTCCAGTGGTCAAGACCATTGCAAAGAAAGCTGGAAGTTCTGGAAGTACCACCAAAACTAAGTCTAAGATATCCAAGAGAGTGGTAAAGAGAAAGATTCCCTCTCAGGTTGTCAAGCCCGAACCGTCCCCTAAGCCCACATCCCAACACGATGAGGACTCAGAGACAGAGTCAGATGAACACATGATCTATAGCGAGGTTCGTATTAATGACTCTACCACTGAGAAGGAGAAGCTGACAAGTCCTACACTTGAACAACTTGAAAAGGATATTGATGCATATGAATCTTCTGATGAAAGCAACAAGACCGATAGAGGGAAGGTGCTCTCTCTCTATAGGGGCGATCTCCGGCCACCTTCCCTAACAATTTTCGGCCTTATTTTATTACGTTTGTTCTTTAATTCTTTATGGGAATTACGGCAACTACGTTTATGATCTGATTTGTTAGGGTTAGGAGCCGGTTGCTATTGTTTTATTCTTAAATTTTCCCTATGATGCTGCCGCCACCTCCTAATATTTTTCAGGCCATACCTAACCCTAAAAACGCCTCTCTACATCAAATCGATCTTTGTATCATTTGTTTGTATGCAATCATTTTCTGGGTTGCGTTTTTTATAAGGTGGCCAAAACCCTAATTTTCTTTATTAGGGTTTTGTTACCGATCCTGTTCTTTGACTTATATTACTTGATTCGATCAGTATTGGTTGGTGATCGTTGCCTGTTCCTATTTCAATTCCAGTCGATTTATTTTTTTAAATCGTCTTTTGAGAACATGGTACGATCTGAGGTGGTTCTATGTGCTTAACGATACATTATGACTTGTAGGGTTTTGTCGTAATCCTTGGGTAGGGTTTTGTTGCTGGTTTGTTCCTCTATGGATTATGGTTGATTTGTATGTGGGTTTATGTGAGAGAGATGTTTGTTGATCGATCTGAATGATGGGTTGCTTATCCCAGCAGATCGACTTGGAAGTTCAGTGTGCACGCTAGGGTTTTGTAACCCTAGACTTGATTTTATGTGCTCATCGTTGTCATGCAACTGGTTATACTGGTTTCTTCGATTACTGTTGCAATGGAGCTGGTGATGATTTTGGAAGTTTGCGTTTTTGTTAACCCTATTTTACATTATGATGGATCCTTGCTAAAGTTCTTGTTGGTTCAATTATGTTGCTGCTTTGGATGTTTTGGATCGTATCAGGTTTTGTTCGTGGTAAGTTAGGGTATCGTAATACCCTATGGATATGTTTATTGCGACATGGTTATTGGACGTACATGTGTATATGTTGTTGAGTCGTGATAAGTACTTCTTCTTTGATCTGTTCTAAAAGATCTTGGAATGTTCTGCGGGTTGTTAGGGTTTATTATCATTAGTCATCGTTTGTGTGGTTTCCTGGTCGATAATTTTGATGGCTTGATAAAACCCTAGGGGAGTCTATGGTTATGTCTCGCTTGTTGCATGATGTACCATAGTTGATGTGCTGGTTACATTGGATCATTATTGTTGGTGAGGTTTTTATCTTTCTACATGTCCCATATGTGATCACAGTAACACTTTGTTGGTGTTAAATTTGATCCACTATGGCTCTACATGGCTGTTCGTGTTGTGTTGGGGTGTTGGAGTTGAATTTGACTTTGATATTGATGAAAGTTCTTTTAGGGACAGATTCATGTAGTAGATGGAAGTTAAGTTTTGGGGGCTCTTGTTCAAAACCCCAATCACACAATCACGGATTTGTTGCATTCTCATTCATCTTCGAGTCTCGTGATTGTTGATCCATGAGTGGGCAAGTTGGAGGATTCTTCATGAAAGTGGGTGGACCGCCATAGTGATTTAGAAGGCTCAAGTACTTTTCTTGAGTAGTATTGTAATGTTTTATTTACTCTTGTCATTATTATTTTTTGGGTAAAGGGGAGTAATCCTGCACCCTGGTAAAATATATTAACCAAAAACGTTTAAGTACAACGGATGAGAGTGAATCTCTCACCTCGGCCCGTTACATGGGCAACAGACACACACTAAAAGTGCACTTAACCAAACAAATTACATAAGAAATACATGCCAATCTTATGAACTACCAAACAACCAAATTTACTTCCTACCACGACCTAAGAGACTAACATCATACATGTCACACATATCCTCCAAGTGTCTCGGTAGATTGTAGACTTGCTCAGCATAATCATCAAAATCTTCAAGATCAAAGCCCCCACTACCCCCAGAAGCCAAAAATGACGCCATAGGGTTATCTGGCTCCAAAACCTCATCCTCTTCACTGTCAGAACAGGTCACATTCCCGACATTAGAAAATGGATTACTTACCTTAGCAGCAGAATAAGTCACAGTCTCCGGAGGCTTAGAAGCCGCACCAATATCAATACGAGAGTCCTTCCCCCGAGAACCATCAATACCTGCTTCCTTATTAGTACCAGAAGACTTCCCAGTCTTCGCCACATCAATAGTAGAATCAGCCACAGTACTTGGGATGCCTGTGTCATCATCCACCTCAAGATTCCCAAAAGAGTTAGACGTAGTAATTGGTGTACCTGTAGCCTTAACACTAGCAGTTGCCGGTGTCTTCGTCTTTGCAACATATACCTGCTTCCTAGGTGCAAACCTAGGACCCTTTCCCATATTAATACCACCAGTCATCTTCGTACCTTTAGGTTTGGCTTTCCGATTCTGTACCACCTTAAAACCATCATCAGGTTCTTCCACATTCGAGGTGGGAGGGACATCATTTTGCTCCTTAATACTCATAGGACAACAAGCAGTAACATGCCCAAACACTTTACATTCCGCACAATGTGGCGGCTTCCATTCATATTCCACCTTGATACTTTCCGTAGTAAAACCATTATCATCCTTATTAGGAATCGCCATAGTCAAGCTGTTAACATAGCTTCACCCCAGAACACTTGACTCAGTCCTGAATAGGACAACATGGAATTAACCATCTCCTTCAGCACCCTGTTTTTCCTTTCAGAAATACCATTTTGCTGAGGAGTATAAGGGGCAGTCGTTTCATGGATTATTCCAACAAACTGAAAGTACTGAGTATCCATGTACTCACCTCCCCTATCAGTCCTTAACCTTTTGATCAAAGACCCAAGTTGTAATTCAACTTCAGTTTTAAACACTTTGAATTTATCTAATGCTTCATCCTTAGTATGTAACAAATAAACATAACAGAACCTAGAAGCATCATCAATAAATGTCACAAAGTACTTCTTATTTCCCAAAGAAGGAGTGGCATGCAAATCACACAGGTCACTGTGTATCAGCTCTAGGAGCTCAGTCTCACGACTAACACCCTGAAAGGGTTTCTTGGTTATCTTGGTCAACATGCAAGTTTTACACTTTTCAGTGTCCATGTCAAACGCTGGGATTAAACCATCCCTAGACATATCTTGAATTCTCTTATAATGTACATGACCAAGTCTAGCATGCCAAAGGGTAGAGTCAGTCTGGTCATATGAGATCACAAAAGCTAAAATAACACTGTCAATGGTAATATTAAGCCTGAACATTTGATTACATAGATAACCAAAACCAATAAAAGCACCATTCTTAGAAAGAACAAATTTATCAGATTCAATAACTTGTTTATATCCATGATTATTCAAAACACTACTTGAAACCAAGTTTTTCCTTATATCAGGAACATGAATAACATTAAACAAAGTTACAATCTTTCCAGAACTAAATCTAAGATCTACACAACAACGACCATGCACCAAGGCTGTTGACTCATTTCCTATGTGAAGAATAGAACCATCATTCAGTGACTCATAAGTCTTGAACCAGCTTCTATCTTTACACACATGAACTGTTGCACCAGAGTCAACCCACCACGCAACATCATCATCCTGCACATAAAAAGATTCAGATACATATGTAACATAATAAATCTGAAAAGACTTATTAAACATATTCTGACCTTTCAGTGAGTTGGCTGAACCACCACTCCCTGAACCATTAGTGCCTGATCCATTGGCTTTACCACCAACTTTAACACCCTTGCAGTCCCTTTTGATGTGTTTGCCACATTTCCAACAAGTAGGTGTTGCCTTCTTGTTTGGATCTGCCCTTGTGTTATCATGATATTTGCGTTTGCCTTTGTTGTCATTGTACCTGGTGGAGTTGTTATGCTCCACCATATTGACAACAGATGGTCCAGCAGCATTGCCACTCTTTGGCTTGTCATTATCCTGCACCTTGAGAGATTCCTCAATGCGCAGATGACTGCCCAACTCAACCAGAGTTAACTCCTCTTTCTTATGTTTCAAGGTATGCTTGAAATCTTTCCAAGAAGGAGGAAGTTTATCAATAACACAAGAGACTGAAATAGCCTCATCCATGTGCATATTATGTTGTGTAAACCTTCCAAGTATTCCAAGAAGTTCATTGTATTGTTCCATAACTGGTCTTGAATCAGTCATTTTGTAATTTGTGAAATTACTAACAAGGAACTTCTTACTTGATGCATCCTCAACCATATATTTGGCATCCAAGGAATCCCACAGTTCTTTGGAAGATTCAAAGTTCTGATAAATATCAAACAGAGAATCAGACATACCATTCAGAATAAGACCTCTGCATATGTAGTCATCATTCTCCCACTTGCTCCTCCTCCTGATCTGCTCAACCGTAGCATCATCCCCATCATCAGGAATAGGAGTAGTCAGCACATAGACCACACTCATGCTTGACAGCAAGAAGTGCATCTTCTTCTGCCACCTCCTAAAGTCCACCCCTTCAAACTTATCCAGCTTAGCAAAGTTTGAAGCCATGTGTTTCATTGCAGCAGTTGCCATTGATTATCACAAAATAGTTTACTTTGATTGTTGGTGTTGTGAGCCCAGTAGAGGGTAAGATAATCAACTTCAGCAGAAATGTGCAACTGTTCAGCAGAAACAAATACCACCAGGTGGTTACCGGATATCACTTGGAATCGTGTGATCACTTTCCAAAGTAAACTATTCGACCCTAATGCCTGGGTTACACGAATATCTACTTGGGATAAGACCAAATGCAGTTATGGAATTAGGCACAATTCAATAACCCTTGCGCTTATGAGTGTTAATGGTTTTCTGTGTATATTTCATGCATAATCAGATCTCCTATTTATAGGAGTTTACTCTAAGCTAATCAAATGGAATTATGAGTATTAATCGGCCCATTAATAGCCTCATAATTATCCCCATTATAGCCGTTAGTGGTTACATGACCAATTAAACGTGGTCATTAAGCAGTTGAAACTGCCACTTGAATAGGTCAAAGCCGTTACAAGCAATACTTTCATCAGTACTTTCATAGCGCTATCAGTGGATACACTGCTTCAGTGGAAACCACAAGCTTTAGTGGAAACACTGCTTATCAGTGGAAACACTGATACTGCTTATCAGTGGAAACACTACTTATCAGTGGAAACCACTAGCAGTACTTTCCACAAGCAGTACTTTCTACTAGCACTACCAATACAAACCACTACAAGAGTCAGGGTGTTCATGGACCTTATGAGTGTACACTCCGTACCTCTTAACCCATTACAAGGTGTGAACTAATCTCATAAGTGCACTAAATTTTCCAACACAAGCTATGTTTCTAGTTATGCTACAGCAGATATTTATTAAATCAATGATGGGCCAACAAAACAATAGATTTTAAACTAATAAAATAGAATGTTTACTTACCTGATGATGTAATGCACGAACGTAGAGATAGCAATGGGGAAGAATATGTCTGCTGTAGGGTTTTATAAATGATTTTATGATGTATTACGTATTGCACACATATCCCTTCTTTTTTTGTATGGGCTTTTTCTTTCCATTGAGAATGGATAAAGAGAAAGAGAGGCCTTCTAAAATTCTAATTCTTTACCCTTCAAAAAAAAAAAAAAAAAATGAGAAAATGAGAATGGTAATTTAGGGTCTGTTTGGTATAGGGAGGATAAGCTTTAATATGTAGGTTTTGCTTCAATTTGTATGTTTGGATTGTAGAAAGTCTCAATCTGAGCCCACCAAAATCCAGATTTTCGGGCATCTTCAAAAGTATATCAAGAGGCCAGGGTTAGAAAAATAGATTGGCGTATTTGTTTGACATTACAACGTGGATACATATGAGCCTTTCCTTTTTGTTGTTTTTCCACAAAAATTAGTTTTTTTTTATTTTATTTTTTTTATTTGCAATTTAAGCTCTAACTATTTACGTAGACTCTTTCTTATTCATAATATATTTTATTTTTATTACATCAAATCAAAATTGCAATCCAACACTAAATCCAAATCCTAAACCCGCCTACCAAAGGGGGCTCGGAGGGGTTGCAATATGTGCCATCGCACAGGGCCTCAAATTAAAAAGGGCCACTTTTGTATTAGTTTTACATATAAATACGTATAATATTAAACATATGAGTCATATAATTTAAGTTTATATACAATTTCTCTTTAGTTTACAAGTGTATTAGGGCCTCTTTCTTGTTATTGCCTAGGGCCACCGAAAACCATGAGCCGGCCCTGCTGCCTACAAACCACACGGACCCTTTCCCTTTCTCATCCTTCCATTCCTATGTACCAAACGTCCCCTAAGTTCTTGTGTTTTATATCACTTTGTATATCTTAGGGTTTCAGTTTTGATGAATGGTTCTCTTATCTAACTTAGATTCCTTGTTAATGAGATGATTGAATATACGGTTTGTGATTACATTTATTATGTTGTTTGATCTTAACTTTTTTTGTGTAAATTTTTTGATGATTTGGCTCTACTGTTAAACAATAGCAATAAGCGACATTGTCGTAGTTCTCGTTCATATGTTATTTGCTTTTGCACTGGGGTAAAATGTGACCTACTTTTTTTCACGCTTTCTATGGCATCCCTCATGTATGTTGATATCGTATGTGCTATTTCATTAATTATTGTTGTTAGTGATAGGCTGAGAATGATTGTATATATTTGATGAGCAAGTCAACTCAAACTGAATGCTGAAAATACCTTCATCTGCAAGTCTAAGAATTTGACCAAAGTAAAACACATAAAATGATGATTCAAATAACTAATAGATAATAATCGTTTGTTATATAAACATACACTACTACAAAATGTGCTTTGGAGACCTGTTTGAGACGAAATCGAGACCGGTTTATGATCAGGTCTCTATGAGGGGGGCTCTCCATGTGAAAATCAATGGAGACCGGTTTTTTAACCGGTCTCGACAAGTTAATTGAGACCGGTTTGATGTTTAACTCAGGCTTCTAAAACAAACTAGAGACCGGTTATTTTCATAAAAACACGCCTCAAAAAACTAATAGAGACCGGGTTTAGAATAAAAACCTGTCTCTATGATAATTATTTTTAAATAAAAAAATTGGGGTTGCCTGAGATTGCTAATTAAAGCTACTATTAGTGCTTTCAATAAGCAATCCTTAACAACCCCTATAAGTGTATTCAATAAGCATTATCAAACAACCCCTGCAAATCATGCATTTCAAGTCATATGACGACGAGTAATAGTGTTATAGCCAAGCAAAAAATAACATTAGTAAGAACTCCGTATATACATGTAGAATTCGTCACCTCTACACAAATGTATCGTATAAATATGTAAGCTTTTAGCTAAGACAAAAACCAAAACACGTTACAACTGAAACACTTGATGATCTTTATCAGACAGCTCCAACAATCTTAGCATTTGGAAATATTAATCAGCCAGCTCCAAGAGAAAAACGCATGGGACTACAGAATCTTTATCTACCAGTTTCAAGTAAGTAGTATCTAGAAAAGCCCCAAAAGCATGTTTAATAAGCAATAACAACTATATAAACACTTGACTGTTAATACATGTATGAGTATGTTAGTAAGATTATAACCTTAAGTCTCGAATCTGTAACTTCTAGATATTAATCCTGTACATATCAGAAAAACGCAAAGAAATGTGAGGTTTAGATCAATTCTATCGATTTGCAACTTACAGAGGCTACATAACAACATACATATTATTTTGCCCAAACATCGGATAGATTTGTGAATGCTTCTCTTCTAGTTACATCATAAACTGCTTAAATCTGGCACATGAAACAATTAGCAAATATACACCTATAACTAAAAGGTATGGCACAAAAAAGAATCAAATGATATCATTATAGGTTTTTTCTTCAAGAAATATCTTAAACTGGATTCACATACCCATTATAATTCCTTGAGCTCCTCTATAACTAGTTAGAGTTATGTTGTTTAATAACTTCTGCTCGATAACAAATTCTGAATGTAACTCGAAGCGGAATGACAGTTGAAAATTAGGATAAACATTTGTTGCTATTATTTCTTTGGTCTCAGGATGTGGATTACAAAACACAAAAAACATTGTCGCTATCCCATATATCAATTCAGCTTCTTCCCATCCACTATGACATATTCTAACTTAAAAAGTTAAAATCCACCCCTGTAATAATGGTACATAAAAATTCATTAAAAGACCAATTGTGCTAAAACAATAGAGTGAAATATGTGCATTTCATGTGTGTAATAAACAATATAGTGAATTATGTTTTCCAAAAGTTATTCTGTTTCGCCCCATTTATGTTCTTAACTCTACCCCATAGAGTGAATTATGTGCATTCGATGAAGTCAACAAAGTAAATTCAGTACTCATACATCAGCAGCATATTACAGTTATACATTACTATATGGGCTGTTTGTATTGCTTATTAAACTACTTGTAAATACGTCGTTCAAGAATACATCTAAAATGCCCCATTCTAAACAAAAGCCTACATCGCAATAAGTTAACTGCTTATACATCAAAGCATAAGTCAAGGCATCTTCTTTTAATAATAGCAACATTATAATAGTCAAACTTACCTTAGTAATATATCAGCCTCAAGTTTCTCAACATGAGTCACTCGTGAGAATAATAATATGTTGGTAAACTTAACATAAAAAACAAGTAAATAAAAGTCAAAATCAAAAACATTATCAACAATCTAAGAGAACAAAGTCAAACAATATTAGCTATCATCTAGATGTGATATTTTGTTTATGAATGCCCCTTGTTTGACTACACTGATTCTATAACCCTAACTTTGTAACAATTTCAGTAGAATATCTTCCATCAACCTTTAATCCAATAACCTTAATTTTTAATTAGGCAAAGAATAACAAAAACAGCTTAAATTGATTAAAAAAACGAATATAAGCACATAAAAGTACCTGGTTTATTTGTATTAGAAGAAGGTGAGATGAGATAGCGAGGTTGAGCGGTGGTAGCTGTTGAGATGGAGTTTTGGTTGGGTAGCTGTTGAGATAAGCACATAAAAGTACCCTTCTTGTAAGTGGTTAGGTGGTTGGAAGGATAATGAAAGAACAAGAAGGGTAGGGGTTTGATGTGCTGAGCGAATAAAAATTTTGAGATGAAAATTAAATTTTAGCAACCCCGCCAATAATAATAATAATGGACCGGTTTCTAGCTAAAAAAAGGCCTCTTTTAGTGGTAGAAATATAGACCGTGTTTTAAGCCTATAACAGGTCTAGATACTTCTCAATGTAGACCGGTTTTAACGATGAACACCGGTCTATATTTATTTTACTAATAGAGACCTGTTTGTAAAATAAATACCGGTCTTGATTCTATTTTTTTGTTAAGGAAACTTTCATAGACGTGTGTTTTTGCTGAAAAGGTCTCCATGAGGAGGTCTCTATACCTATTTGTGTAGTAGTGATAACACTATTATTAAAAGAAACTTACTTCCCGTCGTTAGCGTCTCGTTAGCATGATGTTAAGATTTGAAGAATGTATCCTACAATTTCCATCAGTAGTCCAACTAATGATTAATACAAAGGCTTATGCCAAAAACCAATCATTTTATTGTGACAAAGCGTTACCTAACATATCCACATCTACATGATTTTGCTTGCTACTTAAGTTTATTGCATACCTTCCTCCTCCAATTCATATTCTAAATTTAATTTAGCAGGGCCTTTCATAGCTTTGGGTACCATGATTGTTGGTATTTTGTCACCTCGATAAGGTATAGACTGCCTTAGGTGTTCTGCTAATGGAACCGTGCTACTGGTTGCTCCTTCAAAGTGATTATTTTAAAGCCAACACCACTTACAATTCGATCAATAGTTTAGTATTAAGAACATCATCATCCACATAACTGTCAACAATTAGGAAGAAAACTTACTTTTAGTCGGACAACAAATATATAGTAAAGTTCAATTGAGAAACTATTAAGCATGGTTAAGAAATAAAGAGCTATACAAATCATTTAATTGCTCTCACGCGTACAGTGTACCACAACATATAAACGTGTTTGTGTCCCTCGATATATAGTCATTTTTAACAAGTTTGTTAACAATCCATATAACTGTCAAGCTAATGAACCATCACGATGTGGAATTTCAAAAGCTAACTACATGTAACACAAGGTTGCTGATAAACCAGAGTTGTTGACTTGGGAATTTCATCAAACAATTTGTTAAAGTAATGCTTAGTATTAGATAGTCATGCCATTTATGAGTTTTGTTTGTTTAAAGAGGAAATATGCTAGAAATGAGTTATTAACACACGAGTGGGTAGTTGACTTAAGCATGGTGAGTGAGCAAATCCGGAAGGAGATAAATTAACAAGAATTAGAAATGATGAAATCTTTTTGTATGGTTACATAGGTTTAGAAATATATGGTGATATGAACTTGGAGGTGGAGATCCTAATTTAGTTGGCTTTGATTGATAGAAATGAAGATAAAACTCATTCAAAAACACGGCTGCCTATTTTTTGGAACCAAGAAAAAAGTGATATATCTTACATATTCGGAAAAATGATGCATCTCCACATTACGTAGTTGCAGTTTATTACCCTGGTTATTCTCATTGTTCACCACGGTAAGTTTTTAACATTGTTTTTGCCTCTTCAGTTTCTTAGGTTTTCTGAATGCTCATAGTGCGTTCCCTCCATTGGCAAAAGCAAAGACAGTTTGCAAGTACAAGAAGGCATGCATTAATCCCTATTCGTTTCCGCTGAGAACCACGTCGCAATACTTTTGAAATTTTTTATCATAAGTTTCTATCTCCATAGTCAAGCAATTTTTTGTCACTGTGACTGTAACCTTTCTCATTGTTTATGCAGTAATTTCATGATTGGTGATAGGAAGCTTTTGACAAATGCTCATTGTATAGAAGACGACATACAAGTATGTCATTGTGGTTTAGGATTGTGTAGTTCTTTCATGACAAAATGATATATTGAACTTAAAACCACGATATTTAGAATTACATGTACGTCATTGTTTATGTAGTTTTTTCATGACAGAACGATATACTGAACTAAAACAAGGTTACTTAGAATTACCATCATAATTGTAATGGAACTTAAAACCAGATTTCCACATTTGTTCTATTTCGCATACATGAAGCTCATCTGTCACTATGATCACATGCATGCAGATCATCTGTTATGACCCACTAGGAACAATTCCATATAAGATTTGATGTATCAGTGAGGTTTCTTAAATATTTGTTCTATTTTCTAGTCGTTTTTGCTGTGGCTTGTATATATAATACGAATTTGTTATCTTTTAGTTGTATTCGAGGATTGAAGCAATGATAATAAGAGGAACATAGGGTCCATGTAAGAACTCGTGAATTTCCATACCGGTTTTCGTGGCTACATTTTTTTTTCTTTCATGTCGAACTTTAAACACGACAAGTCACGGGTATTTTTTTTTTAAACTTACCTCGACCTCGATAATAAAATTATATAATATATATATATATATATATATAATAAACTTTATTTATTTTCATTTCACCGGGCCTCTAAGCCCAACCCAACCCGATCTATATTTTTGTCCCTCGGGCTCGCAAACCCAATCCAACTCTTAATTCCTTTCTTGGGCCTCGCTAAACAAACCCAAGCACAATAGAATTCTATATGATAAAACAAGTTCTATATTATATATATATTTTCCTACTCATTCCAAATTCATGCAACGCATTTTATATCCTTTTTCTTCTTGCAAACCCAAGGATTTCATAGCCAACATATATATATGTTTCCTACTTTCCTTCTTTTACTGCTACTCGTTCCAAATCACAACTACATACACACCCCATGTTATATATATATATTTTTGTTTCTCTGATGTTGGACGCAAGCCAACCAACAATTGACCACCCTTACTTTTTTTTTTCTTCTTTTTGGCTGCTACCCCACGACAGAAAAATAATACAAAAACACAAGCACAATATATGTTTCCTTTCTTGTTTTCATCTTGCGTGTAAGACCAAACCAAAAGAGACAAGACATTCACTACCCTACACATAAACTAATACCTTAGACATACCTTGACCATCTTGACCCTTAGAACCTTGGTATAATGTGTTCCCTTATCCACCTTATTGACATGACCAAACCACCATACCCTCCCTCATTTCAGCGCTTGCATACTTTTCTTTTGACTTGCTTGAAATTCAACAAGGAGAAGCTAAAATATTGCTTAGGCCATGCTTAGTCTTGGCTATATATGCCAACCCTTTTATCACATCCTAGTCTCACACTTAGGCTGGTCACAGTCGTGACCCAGGTCACCAGCGTCACGTCAGTTTTCTCTCTCCAGCGACCAGACATAAACCGGATGCTATAGTCGATCACCGACATTTTTTTTTTTTTTTTTTTTTTTTTTTTAATTCAAACATTTTAAACAACAAATTTAAAATTCATTAAAATTAAAAAAAAAAATATTACAGTACGAAATTCAAATAAACATTAAAAACATTACGTAACTTATTCATTATAAGGATGCGAGTTCTAGCAAGGCTCAAGTGGAGGTGGTAGAGGAAAGTGATGATGAAGTCTACGAAAACTATGATGATAATGTTCATTATTCTACTAATTCCAAGTATAGCGGTGGTTCTTCAGGAGACTTCAAAGTGCAGGGACGCAATAAGAAATAGTTAGTTGTTGTTTATGGCTTGTCATAAACATTTCTTTTGTGTTTCTTGTTAGATAGCTGGTAGAAGCTTGTTAGTGCTTTTGTGCTTTTGTTTAGCCCTAATCGGGCAGAGTTGAGGGATTCACCCTCATCCTTTGTTCTTCAATGTTTTTTGGTGTAATGAATTTTACCGGGCGGAAGGCCTTTTACCCAAAAAAAAAACTTATTCAAATAACGTTAAAAACATTACAAAAACTCTTCATCGTCATCGTCACTATCGACTTGATTCACTTCATTGACATGATCTCGACGATTTCTCCAAATGTCTTCGACCAAATCAGATTTTAAGTTTTGACGAGTTGATGAGTCCATTAGCTCCTGAGTAACCACCAACGATTCTTCATGTGTTCTTAAGGGATCATGATCTTGGTGTCCCTCATCTTCGAACCATGTAGGAATATGATACATGTAGGACATATCGCCCGCTGCTTGTATCGGATGATCATATTACGTAATATGATACATGTATACATAATATCTTGGATATCCTTTTTATAAAACCCTCGAGCAGGAACTTTAAGCATTTTCCACTTCTTCTTCAACACACCAAAAGCCCGTTCGACATCTTTCCTTGCTGCTTCGTGCCTCCTCTTGTACAATATTCTTTTACGATCACCCGTGGGAGGATTTGAAATGGACTTCACAAGAACGGACCATTGTGGATATATCCCGTCAGTAAGATAATATCCCCTTTTATAAGCCACATCGTTAGCCTCAAATTCAAGGTCTGGTGCTCTTCCAGATTTGATATCACTGAAAACAGGGGAACGACGTAAAACATTTACGTCGTTATTCATTCCGGAGACACCAAAGTACGCATGCCAAATCCATAAAAATGACTGGATGTGGCCCGTGATCACCTCTACAATGTTGAGCTCTCACACTATTCGGAAAATTCTCCCACTCCCAACTTGTACAATCAATGCTTCCCATCATCCCAGGAAAGCCACGCTTATGCTCGTGATGAGCATATATTCTTTCAAGGTCAGAATACGTGGGCTTTCGCAAATACTCACGACCATATAACTCCATGATAACCTCGCAAAACTTACGAAGACATTCACGGGATGTTGTTGCACCGAGTGCCAGATTCTCGTCAAGAGAATCAGGAACGGCCGCGTATCCCAATTGACGAATGGCCACAGTACACTTGACCAATGGGCTAGCTAAATATTTCTGGTATAAGGCCAAACTAAAAAATGGGCCATTTTGATAATTTCATAAGGAGAAATTTCTTAAATAGTCATAAAATTAAAAGGTAGTTCACCCGGATTCTGTTGATATCGACTGGTCATGTTCTGAGCGAACGCCACATCTGGCCTTGTGCATCTCACAAATCACCTGTTATTAAGCAAGTTTTTAACAGCAACCATAGTATTATCCGCCAAAACACAAGAATAAACAATCCCATAACCACCTTCACCAATCACATTCTCACTACTGTCGAAAATAAGTAGAGTGATCGGTTATCTCTAGAACAATTTCTGTGAATAGTTCTCGGCTCATACGGAACCGCCGACGGAATGTTCTTGCGTCGAACTGCGGGTTTTCGGAGAAGTATGCCGCCACTAAACGATTATGAGCACCCTCATGATCCCTACGTATGTACCTTCGTCGAACTTTTGGCTGTGATGCTTTGTAAGCCTTCCAAGCAAAATCCGCAAACTCCACAAACTCACTAAAAACTTCTTCATCGTCGGAAGACGAAGAAGAACCGAATAAAAGCTAGAACGACGACATTTTAAAATTTGTGTTTCGTGGGTATTTCGTTAGAATGGTTGATTGAAATTGTGTGTTTTAGAAATGTGTTTGAGTTAGTATTTATAGAGTGGTAAAGTCTTTTAAATTTTTATTTATTTTTTTATTATTATTTTTTTTAATAAATGCAACGGTCAAATGTGGAAATGGGCGAATAAAGTGGAAAATGGAACATTTAAATATCGGTTGAAAAAGTGCCCGATGTTGCGTTTTTTTTCATTCGACCGATGTGCTCGACCGACACCCACATCCCACTTGACCGATGTTAACATCGGTCGTGGTTGATTTTTTGGCTTGACCGACCGATTTCCAAACAACGACTGTGACCAGCCTTACAACTCTCCCAACTCACCAACACACCTTTGCCCTAACAAATCCAGCGTTAATTCTTCCCATCTATCCTGTTAATTCTTTAATCTCGTTGGGATTACTGATTTAACGATTAGGTTTTGATTTGTTAGGGTGGAGAGTCAGTTTCTTGCTTATTTATTCTGATCGCCCCTATTGTTCATTATCGAAACCCTAAAAAACCTTTCTTGCCTAGCGATCGTCCTTCATATTCGTTTTTGATGAGTTTCAGGGTTGTCGTTATCTTCTTTTAGGATTTAGGTATATTTCTGGTTCGATTGGTGTTCCTCATGATCCTTATTGTATAATGTTTTTGGCGTTTTGGGCTTTTGATCTGCTGTTCTTGAATGCTATACGAAACCCTAATTTAGGGTTTTGTTTATTATTGATCATGTATGATTGTGATGGTCCTTAATGATTATTGACGAAACCCTAACTTATTTAGGGGTTTGTCTATATTTTTGAATGGTTTGTGATCGTGGATCTGTTTGCGACCATGCATGTTAACCCGTATTAGGGTTGGTTTGTTGATATATTTTTTTTGGGTAAAGGGGAGTAATCCTGCACCCTGGTAAAATATATTAACCAAAACGTTTAAGTACAATGGATATGGGTGAAGTCCCATATCTCAGCCCGTTACATAGGCACTACCTTTTCTTTATTACAAGAAATAGACCACTACCACATAGACAAACAAGACAATATTAAGACCAAGTACTTCCTAATCCGACCTTGGAGCTTGAAATCGTCATATAAGGCTACCAATGGTCCTGGCAAGTCATATAGCTGATCCGTAAAGTCATCGTACTCATAGTAATCTTCCATTTCATGTCCACCACCTGTTGATGATAAAGTACCCTAAGGCTTATCAAATAGATTCGCAGCCTCATCAAACGTGGTAATAACCTCCTCCTCACTATCAGAGTCAACAACATCACCAACCTTAGAGAACGGGTTGCCTCTTTTAATAGCAGAAGCAGAAAAAGGTAAGGAGGGGCCAGAAGTACCAACCTCCTTGTCTTGAAGTACACACACAGGCGGATCATGCAACGTAATATCATTAATAGAAGATTTATTTACCGTATCCTTCGTTGCACTTCCATCTTCAACATCCTTAGGCACATCCACATTAAGAATATCAATCACTTTCTCTTCCTCCATGCGTTTATCAATAAAACTCCTCAAGTCACTCACACTAATATTATCCTTGAAGTATTGTCCACCAGTATTAGACATGGACGCCTCATTAGTCATCTTGAGAGCAGCATGTGTATTAACGGTATCATTTGGCTTACCACAAGCCAAGTTCATCACCTCCTTAATAGGAGTTGGAGAATTACCCTTAGGTATGGACGTAGGAGCCTGGTTTTTATTGCTAGGCTTAACAACAGGTCTATAAATCATTTTAGGCTTACCAGAAACCCTTACCTTGTTACCAACCTTTGATGTACGCTTTTCCTCCACAGGACTATCATTCATACCCATATTACGATTGTCTTCCTTCACTTTCTTATGGCACTCCTTATCAACATGATCAAAAATTTTGCATAAAGAACAACGAGGAGGTTTATATTCAAGTTCAATAGCAATGTTAACCATACGATGTTCTTTAGTCTTTGGAATAGGAACAACCACAACAAGTGATTCCACATAATCATTATCAACTGAAATTTCAACTAAAACTCTTGCATACGAATTCATGCCCCACGAATTGAGGCACATGTTACTCGTGTGTTCATCAAACATAATAATACGCCCCAATTTAGCCGTGATCAAATTCAGCCCAACCATAGAATATGCCACCACCAGCACATTATACAATTTAACCCAAACAGGGGGACCTTCTTTATGTCTTCTCTAAGCAATTCAGAATTAGGGTTCCAAACATGAAGGATCAATGGGACTGACCTAATTCGCCAAGGCCCTTGATTAAGAACATTATCCATACCTTTTTTTTGGGTAAAAGGGTTAATTCACCCCGGTAAAATGTATTACTCCAAAAAACGTTGAGGTACAAAGGATGACAGTGATTTCCCTCATCTCAGTCCCTTAGGACACTTACAGACTTGAATATAAGAATGACACACAATTCTTATAACTTACAATAAAATGACCCTACCAATAATGACAAAGTACAAAAAATTATACAATACTACTCAAGAAAAGTACTTTAGCCTTCCATATCACTATTGTAGTCCACTTTAACTTCCATGAAGAATCCACGTAACCATCCAAGCATTCTTCAACATAACATTTGTTTGTAGTAGCAAAGAAAACCACAAAAAAAACCTTCATGATCATGCAACCAACAACGAACCCTAGAGTTTTTGAATAAGAACCCTAGAAACTTAACATCCATAGCGATCAGCATCGTCAGTGCAACGAATCACGTAAAACATTCAATCCCATGCACCATATAACACAGATGTAACGATCATAGGTCTTAGCGAACCCTAACTTCCAATCCCATCGTATACCAGACCAGTCATACCAAATAGATCACAATACCTTCAGGCCTGTACGTACTACGAATCAAGAACGAACAATAGGGTGATTCACACCCTAACTTCCATTAACAACCTGCCCAAGAACTTGACTTACATCTCTCCTAAAACCCACTTACACAAAGCTTGAATCTGGTGAAGAACTTGTAGTCGATTGACAAAGCCATAACACAGTAACATGCAAGATACAAACCGATAATAGTATCACAAACCAGCGAGGAAAATAACAACGAAACCCTAAGATTAAGGCTCTATTCGATCATATAAGCTTCCTCCAAGCATACCACCGTCGCAAAGTAACCAAGCCCCAAACGGCTAAGTATTAGCAATCAAAGAATCAGGCACCACCGATTAATAAATAAGAAACCCTAAAATTAGGGTTTCGCATTAAAGCACACTACCACCACTGATCGTACAAGTAAAAAAGAATCGATCTAAAACCGACTATGAATTACACATGTACCAGTTACGATCGCTAGTAATCAATCAGGTTAAATAAGAAACGAAAAAACTAAACCCTAAGAAAAAATCGATTAAAATCGACAAAGAGAATGGTTAGGGTTTAGAAGGAGCAGCGATTACATGAATAAGAGAATAAAAACCAAGACACAACCCTTCCCATGTAATCACAATCATCACAACCGATTGCATATTGTTAAGAAACAATAGAGAGGCGATTGAATGATGTGTTTAGATCTGATCGGCATTAACCCATATTTCTTCCAAACATTCCAGACATAGTTTTGGACTACAGGAAACGCAGGTCTTTGTCCAACAAAATAGCCATATAGTGAATTTTCAAATCGTGCACTAATCGTCTCAACTTCATCCAGCGGTATAACAACATCAGCCAATGATAAATCAACCATACAAACAGGAGTGAATTCATCCGTGACTTTAGAACCCACACAAGGCGTGGGTATATTAGTTTCTTCAGAATTTGTACCCGCAGCAACATGGCTTATTTTATTCGCATCAGGAGTGTTTTTAGAACACCCCACTTCACACTCGTTCATCATATTAACCTTGACAGTAGCAACATCATTACCAAGACTAGATGATGCCTTGTCCTTTACACAACGGTAAGCCTTCAATGGTTTTCCATCTTTATCCAGTAATTTACCATCAATGCTCTTAATCCGTTTAGCCAACCCACTCAACCTCGAACCACTATTACCATCATTCCCCATTGTAGTTCTGTTCGAATTTTTGAGAAAGCCTTTCTCCATCTCTCTAAAACCCACAACAAACAAGATACAAACAGGTTCCAACCACACGGCAAAGCAAACCCTAAAAAAGGTTGTGAACCAATCGTAATATATTAAACATTTAAGCACACAATAAAATAATGCACGCCGCCAATATAGACCCTAATAAGGGTTTTGAAAGAGATCGCAACAGCAGCAAGCAAACCACCAAGTAAAGCACCAATCGCAAACGGTATATAATGAAAGAATCGATTAAAACCAAAAGATTATAACCGACCAAATCAATGTAGAAGGGATGTATTGCAATCAGGATAATAAAGGAAGAATTAAAACCGACCTTAATAAAAATAGGAAAGAGATATGCGATCAGTTTTAATTAACAACCAAAAACCCTAACAATCGATTAAGCCAAAAAAACCTAAGAACAATGATTTAATTCAGCCAAGATGATTAGAATAGATGACAAACTCACTAAACAATCAAATCGTTGAAGAAAAACAATGGAAGAGATCAGATTGGACACGTTTAGAATGAGTTAGGTTTGTTGATATATTCATCTGTTCCTGTTATGATTCGTGGGTTTTAAGAGAACTGCAAGTTAAGTTTGTAGGGTAACTTATTCAAAAACCCTATTTACGATCAATAGGTAAGTACCGTCTATTTTCTATTGATCGTTTATGGGTGGATCAATCTACATACTAGGGTTTTTATTCTGCGTTGGATCGATGCTGCTTTGTTTGCTGGAAGTTAGGGTTTTGACCCTATGTTAGTCCCATGTTGGTCTGGGTACACGTAATTGGAAGTTCCTAGGCATGGTGGATCATCATTTATTGATTATTATGGCTGCAAGTTAGGATTAATTAATCCATGATTCGATCAATGATGGTCATATGCATGTTGCTACTGTTGGTTGTTGGTGTGGTAGTGCTTGTGATTTGTACTACCATGCGGATGTTATCATGGCGTGTAAGTTGCATGAGGCCCTATTTTCGTGCTGAGTGATCATGGCTGTTATTGGAAAGGGTAATCATGGAGTGTAAGTTGCTGATTTTTTTTATCTAATCCCATCGTATTTTTTAGACTTGTAGTGTTTGACAAATTTGAAATTATTGTCTATAATACGATGGGAATATGCTGGAAGTTAGGGTCGCTCATACCCTGTTTATGTTTCAAATTTGATTTGCTATGGATTACACTCTTATCATGTTATTAGTATTTTGCTTCATGCGTAATACTATTTTTTGGGTAAAAGGGTTAATTCACCCCGGTAAAATATATTACGCCAAAAACATTGAAGTACAAAGGATGAGGGTGAATCCCTCATCTCAGTCTCTTAGGACACTTACAGACTCTTTTATAGGAATGCAACCTCATTCCTATAACTTACAATATAAGCGTGACATACCACACTTATAACTAAACATCATACTACAACGATAAAAAGAATAAAAATAAAAATAAATGCACTTCAAGTAGAAATACTTGAATCTTCAAGTCACCATAGTAGTCCAAACTTCCAGCGTCGACCAAATATACAATATCATGCGTAATACTAATAGAAGTCGCAAATGGGTTTGTTTTGGAATGAGCACCTTTGGAGTTGTTACGGTCCGATCTACACTTGGTCACTCGTGTTAGTTTTGGATCTATTGGTAAGTGTGGTATTGCATGAAATGGTCTTTATTCATGGATTGGAGTACTACTTGGAAGGCGGGGAAACTTGGTTATGGGTTTCTTCATGTGCAAGTTCTGGATCGCTATGATGACTAAGAAAACTCAAGTGTTTATTTGAGTTACGATTTATTGTATTCTTATTTTTAGTCATTGTTAGTAGTATTTGGATTTGTAAGTTATAAGAATAGCCTGTTATTCTTATATAGTGGTTATGTATGTGTCCTAAGGGACTGAGACGAGGGACTCACTCTCATCCGTTGTACTTCAATATTTTTTGGATAATATAATTTACCAGGGTGCAGGATTACTCCCCTTTACCCAAAAAAACACACATCTTGTTACTCCTTGTTCACTGCCGAGAAGGAAGAAGGAGAAAAGCAAGGTGTCAGGTTTCATTTTCATAAGCTAAGCATTCACTTCGGGTTAGTTTCTAGTCGGGTTAAGCATTGGAAGCTAGGTCGTTTATCGTCTCACTTATTCTTGTTCACGTCTCGTTCGACACCCACCTCACCCACTGTAAGGATATCAACTTACACCTCTTTTGTTCTTTGAACTCTAAACATGTTATAGCAAGTGTTAAATGTCATTTCGCATGTCACAAATTTTTGGAAAACTAATCTAGCAAATGAGCTCTTGATTTTCTTTACTACTCATATACGTTCAAACATACATGCCTATACAAATGTATACGCACGTACATAATAATCTAAGTCACAAATGAGCTCTTGATTTTTTTGACTAGTGCTTAATTACTTATACTATCGACACAATCATCTTCATGTTGAATACAAAATAATGAAAAGAAAACGTAAAAGAAACGTAAAAATTAAAGTTTGGCCTTTGGACTTGTGCCTATACGACTTAATTGCTTATTTTGTGACTCGTATGCCGACACTGAACTCATGAGCTTGTAGAAACGAAAACAAAACCTTTCGAACATTTCAAAAATCGAGTTGAAGACTTGGTCTCGTTTTGTGTTGAGTCGCGAAAACCCCAAGATAAGCCGAGCTTATCTTGGTGCTTATTTTGGTCTCATTCTTGTAAACATTAAGCCAACTTTTAAAACTTGATAGCATTGGGTTTAAAGATGAAGAAATAATAAGAACTCTAACATATGCATGAATACATACACGTTACATACTTAGAAGGAATGAATCAAAAACTAAAACAGTTAGGAAGAGGGTAAAAGTTATATTACTGGAATGTAATAGATGAAGTAATGCTAAGCTCAGTTGGTTGGTGTGTTGGACCTTCAAACGAAGGGACACAGGTTCGATTCCCATCAATCTCTGTTTTTCCCTTTTATTTTTTTATACAAGTTTCATCTTTTTGACAGTTTAGCCCCTCTAGTTTGGAAAACTTATCAACTTTTCTTAAAAACTTATATAAGTTATAACTTATATAACCCTTTACAATTCCAACCCCTCAAGTTTAATACTTGACATTTTTTTTACTTTTACATTCTAACAACTATTTTTGTAACTTTAAATAAAAATGTCAAAACTATATTATTTCCAACACTTTTGTTCACAATTTCGTCAAATTAATAAATTTAATAATTATAAATCCCTACTAAAAGACGAACATTAAAAATGATGAGAAAATATTTATAACAAAAATTAATATAAATATTTTCTAACTTACCATCCATTAACAAATATATAAACACACTTATATATCGCGTAACCATTATTAATATAGATACTAAACGTAAAGTATTTATTAGTATTTTTTCTAAACGTTTATTTTTCACACAGATGTTACTTGTGAATACTTCCCGTACTAAGTCTTTCGGCTACTCTTGAACCGGAAACTTACTCATCACGTATACTTTTATATGCTCTTATATATACAATTGTGCATTTGTCCAAGAGCCAATACTTACAAAACACTTTGAAACTATTTAAACGTAAACTCTGCCACACAAGCAACATTAAACACAACCTCTTATAAACACTTAGATTTATTTAAAAACTTCAAGTCGTGAGTACAAAAAACTGCAAACTAAGACTTGCCATATTATATCTAGGTTTCGTGTTGAAACCATTACCACTGCGTACTTGATATTATCATACATTGCCTGCTGAATCATCAAGGTGAGTTTATAGCCCCACTTTTACTCTTATTTACTTGCTTTATAAAACTATGGGTGAGAAACATGCAAAACTCTTTTCGGACCTGAAACTGAAAACACTATTACGTGAAACAACCTTGAATCCCACTATGCTACCGTTAGTTCCTTTTGGGGATGCGCGATTGTTATGAATAAATCTATTGGGGATGACACCCCCCCCGTTCGTGTTTGACCGGATAGGCAAACGTCGGGCGTATATCATATCGTATTGATTGAGTGTACTGGAAATACACTTGCTGAGCTTTATTTATCATGCTTCTAGATGCATGCACACTGTCATAGTTTCGGTCGCATGAACTTGGTATTAGCGTAATATCCTTTTTGCATATGGTGTCATTCACGGAGATGCTATATGTACAACTGTGGTCCAACTTGAAAACTTGATTACTTAAACCTATGAACTCACCAACCTTTGTGTTGGCATTTTAGCATGTTTTTCTCAGGTTTACTTCTTGGCGTGGGCATTGGCAAAGGCATTCATTAAAGACTGGCATCCGATGTGTTTCCAAGCATATCTAATACAACTTTTAATGGGACAACATATATTTTTATGAGCTTTACTTCCGCACTTTGAATCAATGATGTAAAACAATTTCTTAAATTAATCTATATTTTGAAAACGGAATAGAGTTTCCATTCTTTATTACCTTGTGTTGTGAATATTGGTGGTGTTACAGTCCATATTAAGATCTGATGTTACAGTCCATTCTTTATTCCGCTGTGCAAATTTTGGTGGTGTTACAGTCCATATTAAGATCTGATGTATCAGTCAGGTTCATTATGATTAAATTTCTCGCTTGGATCTCAGGTTTCTCATATTATATACCAATGGGTCAATTTTGTATACATTATGTATATAAGTATTTCAGGTTTCTTTAATATTCTATTGGCAAGTATGTTCTATTTTTTGGGTAAAAGGGTTAATTCTCCCCGGTAAAATTCATTACTCCAAAAAACGTTGAGGTATAAAGTATGAGGGTGATTTCCATCATCTCAGTCCCTTAGGACACTTACAGACTTAAATATAAGAATGACACACCATTTCTATAACTTACAAAAATGAACCTACCAATAATGACAAAAGTACATAAAACATTACAATACTACTCAAGAAATGCACTTGAGCCTTCTAAATCACTATGGCGGTCCACCTAAACTTCCATGAAGAAACCTCCAACTTACCCGCTCATGGATCATCCAGATTGAGATTCAGTTCACAAATTTCACACAACGGTTGGTGAGAGACTCTAAAACTACGGATAGAGCAGCAAGCACAAACTTGCTCCAACGGTGTATGTTTAGATGCAGAACCGAACACAAATAACAATCACCACGAATACGTAGAAACCTACGCACTTCCACAGTAGCAACTTCTATCCATTATCAATTGGCGTGCAAAATAACATACCATAGCATCACGATCCTAACATCAATGGACAAGAAACCACAACCAGGAAACAACTTACTAATCACCCTTGAACTAGTCTCCAAAAATGCAGCATGATAATACGAATCATGGAAACACTCGAGAGCCCAAATCACGCTGAATCCAAAATGAAGACGCACCAGAATCTCCAAGATCTTCAGCTTGTAACACGTATTTTGTAGAGAACCCACAAAACACAACCTAATTAGGAAGAGAACTAGGATTGATACACAACCCTAATGTACCAAGTATCCCACAACATGATCAAATGGAAATTAGCAGGTTAACGCACAAATGAATAATGATCAGCTATGAATACCATAAGAATAGGATTAAAAACCCTAATATCCAAATGCACAACCAATTCGAATTCAACCCTCAATACCATCCAATGCAATATATCAAACAGCAACAAGATTGAACCGAACTAGATTGGCAACAAAACTATAACGTGTTGAATTACCATGGCTAAAAACCAACGCATAACAGCACACCATGCCTCAAAGATCCTGGACCTGGAAGAAAATAACGGATAACACCTGAAATTCCAACGTAACACCCTCTCCAACCCACATAACAACATCGATCAAGAACATACATGTAACAATCCGCAACCAACAAAACACATACACCCTAATCAGGGACTTACAATCTGAAAACCAAACCCAAAGGGTATTGGTTTTAATCCACCAAAAAATACATAACCTGGTTGCGACCCCTAGACGATACCCAAAGTGGATATCGTTGAATGAGACCCACGGTGCCCTAAACCAGAAAAACGCGAACAATGAATATGGGTATAGGGATAATACCAAAGCGTAGCAAACCAGGAATATCCAATCTAACACAATCCAAAAAATCCCAGCCCTAATAAATATGACGAATAGAATAATGAGTGGAAGTTAGGGTTTCGTTAGATCTAAAAAAGATAACCACCCTAACAAGAAAAAGAATCGGAAACCCTAATAACCTAAATCGCAGATCCAAAAACATCAATAACGAGTAGATTAAAAGGGTAAATGATCATTAGAGAATCGGTTAGGATTAAGAAAAAACGCCCAAAACCTGGAGAGATCGAATAAATATACCAAGAAAAACACCACCAACCGCCATCTCCTTAAATATAAACAACCCCAAATAACGTATTGCATACCCACTCACGAAAGGTAGAGAGGACGTGGTGGGGTGGTATTACGGCCGGAAAATGGAGGGGGAGAGGCGGCCGGATTTCTCCATGGGGGAGAGAGAAGTTAGGGTTTAGGTTATTCTTACTTTTTTTTGTTTGCCAGTGTGTTCTTGTTTGTTGAATGAGATTTGATTTCAGGCATTTCATAGAAGTAAGACGGTCCAAAATAGTTTGGATACATATTGAGGTTCAATATGCTAAAGCTATGATACATGGATGCAGATATGGGGAAATTGTTAAGTCGTGTGTCACTCGATCCATGGCTTTCTCTTTTAGTCTCTGGCTCACAATCTCACAACTTGACTCAAGTTATGTTATACAACTTGAGAGGATCCTTGCCCAATGATTAATGGTGTGGTTAGCATGTATACCTCTTGGATAATCATTGCTCTTGCATATTCAATTTCATAAAAAAGCTATATTGATTTTCCGAGCTGTTTTTCAAAAGAAGGAATGCTTCATTCTTGATGCGCTTCAACTCGGATTTCGTCATCTTCTTCACACGGAATCTTTCTTGCAAAATCTTTGCATGCTCCAAGGTACTACCGTCTACCAATTCTTGACCTTCTTCAGGGTAGGGAGTGTTGTTAACAAGTGTAGCAAACCATTCAAATTCTTCAGTTTTATCGTCATCTAGCCATGATACGACGTCAGTATGAAGCGTCTTCTTCTTCTTTTTCGAAGGCTTAGATGATGATTCTGGTTTTTGTCCTTGTTTGGGAGAGGTGGGTTGTTGTAGGGGCTCAAGGACCTCTTCATCGTCACCACCCGTATACTCAAAGTGATCACCGGTTTTCTGAGTCAAGGGTGGTAACTCGGAATCGTCCCGAGGTTTATCAGTAGAAGACCGAGGTGGAGGAGACTTTTGTTGAGAAGAAGTCCGTGGTGGAGGAGGTGGCATCGAGGTAGATTTACCAGACTGCTTCTGACGTTTAGGTGCAGAGTCCTTATCCTTATCATCGTCATCTCTTGGTCGTTTGGGTTGATCGGCTGACTCCTTGCATGATGATCTGAGTTGAAAATCAAGTAGATTTTCGAAAAATTTAGCTTCATCCGAAGTAAACGTTCCAGATCGCTTTGACATTTGCATCACAAGTTTAGCGATTAACTCAGATTCAGAGAGATCAGCTTCTTTGGCCATTGTATGTTTAACCAATGCGACGATGTTAGGGGTGAGTTGTCTGGAAAATACTTCTCTAGTCACACCGGGGACAGTGTCGAGGAGAAACTTGTGGGTATGATCTTTAGCTGTCTTCTCCAGTTCCTTTTGGACTTTAGGAACGATATCTTGAAGGTACTTGTTAGTGTAACCTTCGATCATTTCGTTCAGTTCCTCTTTACGATGACTCTTCATGAACTTCTGAACAAATTCCCTTTCTTTCTCCATCTTGTCTTTCTCATCATTTAAGTACTGAATTTGGTCAGCAAACCAATTCAGTTTTCTGTAAAGTATGTCCTTCTTTCTGACTTGTTGGACAGCTTTCACAACCTTTTTATGAGTCTGAGAAATCCAAGATTTAGGTGGTTTCTTCACTGATTTGGATGATGATCTGGTTGACTTCGTTGATGGTGGTGGTGATGAATGAGATGAAGAATCTGATGATGAGGAGACATGAGGAGACTTCATGTCCTTAGGAGTTTCTGAGGTTTTCTCCTTTGAGTGTGTTGGACTGTCTAGAAGAAACTTTGTATAATCATCCTCGTCATCTCTAGACTTTTCTTTCTCAGTTTCCAGTTTCTCAAAATCATACACAATAGTATCCTCTACAGGCTTTTGTTGTTGCACAAGAGTGGTGGCACCAGATCCCTTATTAGGTCGATTAACCGCATCAAGATCTGGAGAGGAGTGGGCAGCACCACTTGATCCTCCGGGGCCACCCATTTGATCTTTAGCAAATGCTTCAGCCTTTTGACGATGTCGGACGATTTTGAACTTCTTCCTGTATGATTTATCCAGTTGCTCTTCTTCTTCTTCATCAGAGCTCTCATCATATGGTACAATTGCTGGAGTCTTCCCTTTTCCTTGGACAGCTGGAGGACTTGGAGGTTTTGCTACTGAGGGATTATCATCCTTTGCAGTTTCAGAGTATGTGATCTCTTCATCTGTGTCAGTAGCATCAGAGTCTTCGTCCTTGAGCTGTCTTTGCGGTTCAGGTGAACGGATCGGAGTGGCTTCCTGAGAAGGAACTTTCTTCTTAGTGGTAGGTTTCCTCTTTGGAATAGGTTTCTTCTTTGGAACATTCCTCTGACTATCTGAACTTGTGACACTTCCAGCACTTCCTTTTCTGGTTCTCCTTACAGGTGTTCCAGAAGATTTTTCGTCGAGATGACCAACTTTGCCTTGTCTGACTGCTTCCAGATACCTTTTGTACGATTCGAGCTTTCTGACATCTTCAGTTAGAAGGAAATCTGGCAGCACAGCACCTTGTTTCTTTGTAGACGTTTCCTTGATTCTGACAGATAGAATAGGTTCCGTCAACATGTCGTGATTGTCGGGGTCATTGAGCCTCTTGGGAATGTCAGGATGAAGTCCAAGTGCTCTTTGGATCAACAATTTAGTATATCTGATGTAGGGAATCTTTGAGCCAAGTTTGTTGAGAAATGACATCATGTCATCCCAAATCAGAGCTTCGATAGCGATGTGTTTCATGTTGACCAATGCCCAGAATATTTGCAATTCCATGAGCTTAGGGTGCTCAAAGCCGCTGTCACGACCAGAAACAGACTTGGTGATGATCATGTAGAGAGTTCTCCAGGGTTGAGGAATACTCTTGAGCTCTACGTGAGAGTGCTTGGTGATTACTCCTGTAGCCTCGTCATAACCGATATCGATTAAGAATTGGAGAGTGAGCTCTTCAGCAGGTGTGGCATATAGTTTGGTTGGATCGACATCAGGAATTAGGAGAACTGCCTTTAAGTCTGCAGGTGTAATGGTGACTTGTTTGTGATTCAGAGTCACCGTCACAGCAGTTTGTCCTTTGACCCTTTCCATAGTGTTCCAGAACTGTTGGATGTAGATCTCAAGGACAGTTGCAGAGTGAGTAAGCATGTTCTGATACGGATGAGTCCTCAGAATGTCAATAGCAATTAAACACGAAGATTCAGAGCAAGTGAGGGTGTCAAAGTCAACACGGAGATTATTCTTTCCAATCTTCATTGGATAGCCATGAGGATAGATATCAGCAATGGAGAGAACTTCAGATGCATCCACATTCATTTGTTCAGCCATGTCGTGATCTGAAATAACATTAGCCAAAAGAACCAACATATCGAAAGACATAATGTTAGTCAACAGAAGGTCTTATTGTCTAGTTATTGAATGTACAGTGTCAATGATTGTTACGAGTCCTAAGTCACTTGTATATTCAATAGTCCAATGACGTCGTGAAATGTTTCGTGAGTTAGTTAACTTTAAGTTTTAAAGTTTATTTTATCACTTATTGTTCACAACATATCAAACGATTTCAGTTTATTAGTGACATTTTAGGATTCGTGATGATATGATTAGTTTATTTACAAGTTTGTACACGTAACAGATCATCATGAAGGTCAATCCAGGGTTAAGCGTAGTTTTGGCAAAGTTATGCGTAGACAGGAATGATATATGCTTAGGCGTAAACTTACACGTAGAATCCTAACTTACGCGTAAGAATTGTTACGCGTAGGAAAAAGGAGACCTTATGCGTAGGCATATATTAACCTTACGCGTAAGGCTACTCGTAAGAGTTGACCTTATGCGTAGAGGTCACTGTTTACGCATATCCTTCACAGGATACGCGTAGTCCATTGTAGAACCTTACGCGTAGCTGTTATGCGTAGGATTATTCTTACGCGTAACATGACTACGCGTAGGGTAATCCTTATGCGTAGAGTTGCAAATGACCTTGATTCTGATTTTCACGAGTAACAAGCCTGAAATAGAACCATCATATCATCAATATTAATACATAGATTCATTTTAACAACAGATCATGGCAAGAACACATGTTACACAGTTATGCGTAGAACTACATACGCGTAGTCTAAACCCTAAATCTACGCGTATGAGATCTAGCCATGGAATATGCACCAAACTTTTTCTGGTAGTTTAAGAGTGTTGAGGAAGTCTTTATACCGAGTTATAACACCCAATTCATGGTGAATCAAAAATACCCAAACTTATGAACTTTAAACCCTAATTCCAAATTGTTGATTATTTAGAGTTTCTGGGTGGTTATAAAGCAAGGAAATCATCAATTCATCACCATAAGAACATAACCCAACAATCTTTTTGACCAAAACACTTCACATTCGAAAACACCCAATTCGACTTATAAACCCTAATTTTCAAAAATCATCAATTAGTGTTTCTGGGTGGAATTTGATGGATAAAATGGTATCATTGATGTATTATGAACGTTTTGACACAAATCATTTCACCACAAACACACATATATTGATTGTGTGTTCTTACGCATAAGCGTAGAACACCTAATCACGCGTAGAACACGTTTTAGCCGTAGGATTTACATGAGATTCAAAACCTTATCTTAAAACCATGTTGTGATCACGAAAACACTTACAAGATGAAGATCAAACACACGGTTTTCTTGAGTGAATTTTAGGCGTAGGATGGTTTTAGGTGTTTTTGCAATAAATGAGAAGTGAAAGTAGGTGGGAGGGTGTTTTATTAAAAGGGAGTTTAACCTTTTGACAGTTTTGGTCCCTCCACCTTTTCCTTTTTCAAACCAAGCCATTTAACTTCCATTTTGGTTACCAAACGAAGATTTTAGGAAAGAAACTTGACGACACTCTCCTCGACTTGAGAAAATAATGAAAGGTTATTAATTTAAGTCCGAGGAGTGTCTTTGATCCAGAAAATGTACCATCATTAGTAAAAGAATCAACCGAGATAAGATAACATGCAAGTACACGGATGTTTTGAAACAGTTAATAGATTATTTTCTCCCCCTCAACACTTGATCGGAAAAATACTGAATTTGGAAGGATTAAAGTGTTGACGGAAGAAATGTACTTGCCATGTTGAAAGAAAGATAGATTAGGAGAATATTTTTGTTGTTTTATTGGATTTTATATTTTTGTATTTTGTTTTTGAAAATATATTTACAAAAGATGTTTTGGTGTTTGACAGGTTTTTAAGACTGTTTTAAGAGGTCATTCAATTCCTCTTGAGTCAAACACCTCATACCAATTCGGTGGACCAACTCATTAAACCTAGCGGGAGGCAAGGCTTTGGTGAGCAGATCTGCCAATTGGTATTCAGTACCCACAAAGTATAATTCAACGGTACCATGTTCCACGTGGTCCTTGATGAAATGATACCGTAGATCGATGTGCTTTGATTTCGAGTGCTGAACTGAGTTGCACGAGATTGCAATGGCACTCCGATTGTCGCAGTACATCGGGATTCTGTCAAATACGTAACCATAGTCTTTGAGTTGTGTTCTCATCCAGATGACTTGAGCACAACACGCGGACATGGCTACATATTCTGCTTCGGTTGATGACAGCGATGTACAATCCTGCTTCTTTGATTGCCAAGACACCAGTTTATCACCAAGAAATTGTAGAGCTCCTGAAGTACTTTTCCTTGAGTCTAAGCATCCTGCGTGGTCAGCGTCTGAAAAAGCGATTAGTTCAAAACCAGAATCCTTCGGATACCAGATCCCCAAATTAATGGTTCCCTTGATGTATCGGAGGATTCTTTTAGCCTCAGAGAGGTGGGTTTCAGTTGGTCGCGACTGATAACGGGAGCATAGATAAACGGCAAAGACAATATCAGGTCTGCTAGCTGTTAGATACATGAGGGACCCAATAATACTTCGGTATTTGGTAGGGTCAACCAATTTCCCATGTAAATCAGCATCTAACTTCTTGGTATGAGCCATTGGTGTGGCATAAGTATCACAGGTTGTCATTCCAAATTTGTTTAACAGTTCAAGGGCATATTTGGACTGACTCAAGAAAATACCACGGGGTGATTGATGAACTTGCAGTCCTAGAAAGAACGTGAGTTCACCCATCATGGACATTTCAAAATTTTTCTTCATTAGTTTTGCAAAAGCGGTTGAAAACTTTTTATGTGTTGATCCAAAAATGATGTCATCCACGTAAATTTGAACAATTAAGATATGTGCCCCGTGATATTGTATAAAAAGAGTTGGGTCAACCGAGCCTTTGGTGAAATTATTGGCAATGAGGAAAGATGATAGCTTATCGTACCATGCCCGAGGGGCTTGTTTGAGACCATAAAGAGCTTTGTTCAGTTTGTAGACATGGTTCGGGAACTCAGGATCAACGAATCCATCTGGTTGGCTGACATAGACCGTTTCTTTAAGTTGTCCATTGAGAAACGCCGTTTTGACATCCATCTGATAGACCGTCATATTCATATGAGCTGCGAACGCGAGGAATATCCGAACAGCCTCAAGACGAGCAACCGGAGCAAAAGATTCTTCAAAGTCTATTCCCTCTTCCTGACGATAACCCTTAGCAACTAGCCGTGATTTGTTTCGGATAACATTCCCTTCAGCATCCAATTTGTTTTTCCAAATCCATTTGAGACCAATGACGTAGACCCCTGTTGGTCTTTCAACCAGTTCCCATACTTCAAGATGTTTGAATTGGTTGAGTTCTTCCTGCATGGATTCAATCCAATTGTCTTTTGTCATTGCGTCTTTAATGTTTTTAGGCTCAGATTGGCAGACAGTGAGTTCATAAATGCAGTGTTCACCGTCTGTGTGAAGACGTTGTCGCGTAACGACTGGTTGATTTGGGTTGCCAATAATGTTAGCCAGAGGATGGTCTTTTGTCCATCTATGTGTAGAGGGTTGATGTTGGTATACGTTGTGCAGATTCTGAGGGTTCAAATGGTTTGTTGAAGATTCCGCGACATCTGGTGCAGCAGTCTCATTAGCAAACGGGTTGAAGAACGCATTTGGATCAAAATCTGCAGGTGGGGGTACTTCATTCAGAATATCATCAGCTGGTTCATCATTGTTGGAAGCGGTGTGTTCAACTGTTGTGTTGGAGTCAACTGGTGTAGGTGTATCTTCAACAGTAGTTGTTGTAGCAGGTGTATCAGGTATATGAATATTATCAGGTTGTGCAGCGGAAACAGCGGATACACCAGGAGCACGTTCATCAATATCGTCACAGAACAGAGGAGCAAATAACCTTTCCATTTGTTGACGAGTTAGCTGAGGGCTTTCTTCAGCTGATGATGGGGGTTGAGGGAAGTTTAAACGGTTGTGACCGGGTTCTAAGCTGTTATACTCAGAAGCCATTTCCGTGAGTTCATCGAAATGAGCATGAATCGTTTCCATTACCTCCTTAGTTCGACGATTCCAGATTCGGAAACCTTTAGAATTGTCACAGTATCCAATAAAGACTCCAATATCAGCTTTTGCTTTGAGCTTTCCAAAATCATCACGATCATTATTCGGATAGCAAAGGGATCCAAATACATGAAAGTGTTTGAGGTTCGGTTTATATTTGTGGACAAGCTCGAAAGGTGTTTTGTTGTGGCGTTTTGTGATCATAGAACGGTTTTGAGTATAGCATGCAGTAGATACAGCTTCTGCCCATAAGTAATCTAGAAGTTTAGCATTGATTAACATTGTTCTTGCAGCTTCCACTAACGTTCGGTTTCGTCTTTCAACAACTCCGTTTTGTTCAGGTGTCCGTGCAATAGATGTTTGATGCTGAATTCCCACTTTCTCATAAAATTCACGAAGGGTTTGGTTAACAAATTTAGTTCCTTTGTCTGTCCGAATAATTCTGACGGTGTTGCGGAGCTGAACCTGTATCTTTGTGAGAAAGGTGATGATCATTTGTGGAGCTTGGTCTTTGCTACGAAGAAAGTAGACCCAAGTCCATCGTGAGTAGTCATCAACAATTACTAAGATGTAGCGTTTGCCATTGATCGTTTGCACGCGCATCGGGCCACACAAATCCATGTGAAGAAGATGAAGCACATGCTGAGAGCTGTGTTCCACCTTTGAAGGAAAATGAGCACGAGTGCTTTTCCCTTGTTCACAGGCTGAGCAAAGGTGATCTTTTGAATACCGAAATCGTGGGAGTCCTTCAACTAGTTTGTGTCGAGCAAGGTTGGTGATGGTTTGAAAGTTTAGATGTGAGAGACGACGGTGTCATAGCCAGGATTTTGTTGATGTTGCCTTAGAAAGTAAGCAGATGGGAGAGGAAGCAACCATGTCTTGCATAGAGATAGTGTAGAGACTAGAATTACGCGAGCCAGACATAAGGTCATTTCCTTGTAGATCACGAATGAAACAAGTTTTCTCCCTGAAAGCAACCTCCAAATCTCCATCACAAAATTGACCTACTGAAAACAGATTGTGACCGAGGCCTTCCACATAGTAAACCCTGTTGATTTCGATGTTCCCATTGACATAATCTCCGTAGCCCATGATGGCTGCGAAGTGATCGTTCCCGAATCTGACAGTGCCAATGAACTTTGCAATAAAGTTTGATAACAGTTTAAGGTTGCCTGTCATGTGTCGGGAACATCCGCTATCAACAATCCAGAGAATGATCTGTATCACCTGCATTACACACAAACGACACAGATGGAATAGAAGTGGATGTGGAACCCGAAATGTTAGAGGGTTCCGAAGCAGGTATGTTAGACATACACACATTGAGAATTTTAGGCATCCATTTAAATCCTAGTGTGTTATATATCCATTTCTGCCATCTATAACTACTCTTTGCTTTAGTCTTAGTGAAAGCACTAGGTGGTACTTCATTCTTAGGAGGTGAAGCGGGAGCTACTGTGATAGCAATAGTTTCCTTAGAATCTAAAGAAGGTGGTTTACCAAGCACAGACTTAGAATGATTAGTGGGCCTAGAGGTATTCCGATTCTTAGGATTCCGTAATCGAGAGATTATAGCTTTAGCAACACATTTGTCATGACAATCAGAATTCATACTCTTCCGACAAATAACACAAGGTGCATCAGACTGAATATCAAAAGTACTTAACGGTTTAGCATTCGTTACATCACTATTTCTATTACATTTGCCAGACGTAACATCTATAGTGGAAGCAACATGAGTTTTATTCAGAGTCCTAGGGTGTTCTTCTACTTTAGCATTCCTTATTGATCTTTTCTTAGGTCGCAACTTCCTATTCGTCGATTGAGTGCTCCTAGGCTGTGAAGTGCGGACGTTTGGAAAAGATGCAACTATTCCTGTTTCAGTAGAGGGAAACACATTAGCAACTTGTGATTTGGCAGTTGGAATTCTAGGTTCACGATTACTAAGTGTGACGGGTGCTAATCTCTTAATCACAGTAGGCGGAAGTTGTTCATACTTTCCTAACATTTCCCGTAACTTAGAGATGGTGTGTAGCAGATCTTGATTTTCAGAACGAATATTACCAGCAAAATTCATGACTTCTCTAGTGTGAGCAAGATAGTGATCAAGTTCGTTTGATGCTTCAAGTCGAGTCTTTTTGAGTAAATCAAATATGACACCATATTCCTGTTTAACTTTTAATAGTTCTTGTTCATATTTTGAGATTTGACTTTTCAAAGACACGTTTTGATCATCCAGTTGCTCAATTTTAGGATCAGAAGATTTTGCACTCAACTGAGCGATTTTCTTTTGAAAACTAAGTTGATGATTGTGAATATCTTTTTCACACCAATGAAGACGACGTTTTGCATTGTAAATTTCAGTGTGTAATCGTTTATTTTCAGCTTTTAAAGACTCGATCTGAAGCACATTATCGGTGTTCTCAACAGTTACAACAGTTTCAACAATATCAGCAGAGATGTAATCAGATGCAAATGGCAAGGCATGAAGTAACACAACATTATGGATATCAGCACAGATAACATCTTCCAAGAGTCGATCAACATCTTTTCTTAACAGTTTCTTTTTGCGTTTTGTGTTAGAAATAGATGTTTTTGTTTTCTCGAAAACGTTTTTCATTACCCCAAGTTCCTTATGAAAATCCTTTTCCCAGGCAATTGCACAACTTTTCAAGTTTTTAACATTAGGTAAAAGATTTTTCTGAAAAATGTCTCTTTGTTCTCGCGCCAGAGGCGATTGAAAATGTTCAACTTTGATTTCAGAGCGATATTCTATCTCATGTTGTAAAATTTTGAGGTCAGCCATGAAAATGTCAAAATATCGAAGGATTTTTCGATTTTCAGGTTTTGAGTTTACTTCACTAATGGAAGGTAAAGGACCATAAGTTTGTGCAAATTCTGTTTTGGGATTAACATTAGAAGACTCAGGTGTTTTGATGATAACCCTTGGTGTGTTAGAAGAGTCCGTTGGTGTGACGAAAGTGACCGCATTTTTATAATTAAAAGGTTTGTTGTAAACAACATTTTTTAATTTTGATCGACTCTCGTCTTCTGCATCTAATTCCTCTTGACGATGATATTCAACAACACTCATGATAGTATTATCAATTTTGTATTCTGCACTGGAAACTTCAGGAGTTGGTTTGAATGTTTTTAGTGAAAGCTTTGGTTTGTAATCAGCTAGATTTTTTCCATATCCTTTTGGATTGGGTTTTAATGTAAACTTTTCAATAGCTGTTACGGATTCACCATGTTTGTAAACAACAGTTTTAAACTCTTTAAGTTTGTTTTGCAAGCCGAGAATTTCGTCAAGAAGGTCATCTACCCGATTCGTTGAATGCTTTTTGTATGCGGAGAACAGTTTTTGACAATTTAACAACTCAGCCTTAGCTTTTTGATTTTCCAAGGTGAGAGCGTTAATTTGCTTTTTATGTTCGTGTTTCAGTTGTTCTAATTCAGACAACAAAGCATTCTTCGAGGCGGCTAGATCACGCATCTGTCTCTCTAAATATTTTTCGTTTTGATGAGATTTTGCAAAAGCGGCTTCAAAACCTTTTTCACGGTTTTCTTGAGTTTTGAAAAAGTTGAGTTGTATTTGTAAGCATTCAAAATCCTTGGTTAACAGTGCATTTTTACTTTTTAAGGACTGATTTAATGCATAGCATTCCTCCATTTTGATTTTATGGTCTTGAATTAACCGAGCAAAATCCGGATGAGGCAACAGATCATCTTGTTCAACGTGAGTCTCAACATGATCATTCTTTAGATCCTCAAGTACGACCACAGAGTCAATTTGATTATCAAAGGAAACCATAAGGTCATCTTGATCGTCAAATGTAACTACAGGGTTAACTTGAAAATCATCAGAAAAAGATGTAGAAGACTCATTTTGAACAGTCTGATCCGTGCCGGATTCAGATATTGGCGGAGATATTAGTTCAGATATGATGATGGTTTGTTCGGGTACCTGAGACAAGCCATCAGTGTCATACACTGGGCCTGTATCACTCATGTGCAGCTCATGCATATTAGCCATCAACATAACAGCTGCATTAGCCTGCAAGTCCTCCATATCATCATCTGAGTCTGCATCTGCCATAAAGCTCTGTTCTTTGTCTGTGAGAGATCCACCAGCTTCATCCTTAAGAGCCAAAAGTAAAGCCTCTTTGAAATAAGCACTGCCCCTAGTCCTTGGCTTTGGGCATGCATTAGCCAGGTGTCCCTTCTCATTGCAGTTGTAGCATCTAAGACCATTTAACCGATTCTGAGCATTTCCCTGTTCCACCACTTGAGCTCTGTTGTTATTCCTACCCACAGCATTAAACCCTTGACCACCGCCCATCTGACGACCATAATCACGATTCTGAACTTCAACACGTCCATTGTTCACAACAGCTTGAGTCCGTGTGTTAGATGAGGAGCGAATACGATTATTGGATTTGTTGGTGTAACGGCCAAAAGCATTAGCAATCATCACAAATCCTTGTTGCAATGCTTCGAATGGATCGATTTCCTCAGTTGCTTCACTAACATATGCTTGAGCATTGTTGCTGTATGGAACCAATTGATTTTGTTGAGGTTGTTGCTGTGAAGGTGTGTTTGAAGCAGTTGGTTGAGTTGCTGGTGGAGAGGGATAATTCTGTTGAGCATACAAGGCAAGTTGTTGATTATCCGGTTGTGACTGTTTAGCAATTTGAGCATGGAGAATCCTTTCCCGATCAACTTCCTTTTCATGAGGCTTCAAGTAATCGTACAACAATCCATAAGTAGAATGATGCATATTCTTCGCTTGACGGAGAAAAATGACATACTTCTCCCATTCAGGACCAAGACTACTCAGGAACTTAGTATTCACTGCAATTCTTGGCATGATGATGTTGTGTTTATCCAAATCATTGATGATGTCTGAAAATCGATGATGATAGGACTCTAGTGTCTCTCCAGGTTCAATCATGAAGTGTTCATAAGCCAAGTAAATTTTGGATTCCAAATCCTCCTGATTGAGTACAGATCCTTCTATAAGAAGACGAATATGATCCCACATTTTTTGTGCAGTCTTTTGAGCATCAACACTACGAAGAATTGGGTCTGGTAATCCTAAGAGGATGTATTCCATTGCAAGTTCATCAGCTTCATAGTGTAGAAGTTCTGTAGGATTTAAATCTGCAACAGTAGCAATGTTGGTTTGTTCATCTCTTGGTGGAACAACAGTTGGATCTCCGGGTACAATGACAGTAGGCATCTCAAATGGACCTTCCAAGATAACCTTCTTTAAGAACTTTCCATGTGGCTTCTTTAGATCACAAAACCTAAAGAACCTTATCACCCATTGATCGTAGTTTCCTGGAGTGAGCATTGGAGGTCTATCAAGTGATCCAGCTTCATGAATTGATTGTTGGCTGCTTAAAGCTTCACACATCTTTGCAAACCAAGTGGGTTCCTTCATAGTGTTCCTTGATGGATGTTGATTGAAATCATTTGTGTAGGTTTGAACTTGAAGGCTTGGTAGTGGTTGAACCATTTGTGGTTGTGGAATTGCACCAAGTTGTGGAGTATGTTGCTGATTAAATTGTTGTTGATAAATAGCTTGTTGTTGATTCCATTGTTGATGTTGTGGAGTTAATTGTTGTTGTTGTTGATGATTATAAGTGTGAGGGAAATAGTTAGAGTATGGTGGTTGAGACATGATGATAAACTTGTGTGGTAAAAATGGATCTTTGTAGTCGAATGAACCTTTGTTGATGAAGTGTCCTTAGGCGTAGAAAAGACAAGAAACCAAGTAGCACTTATGCGTAAAAACACCAAAAGTTACGCGTAACAATGAGGAGTTACGCGTAGGTTTTAGCTTACGCGTAAGTAGGTAAAACACTAAAGTTATGCGTAGACAAAAGTTAGGTGTAGAAACGTAGGCGTAGGATTACCTTATGCGTAGACCTTAGTTTACGCGTAAAGTGAATCTTATGCGTAGGATTTCTACGCGTAAGCTTATGCTTATGCGTAATTTTAGGGTTTTTGCCCAAATGATCTTTTACACTTCACAGTGCAAAAGATATCCAAAGTCGACGTATTTTCAGACTTATCCAAGCAAGAAAACACGGAATAAACCAGAAAATTGAAGATCAAACCAAGGAAAATCTTACGCGTAATTTTAGGGTTTTGATACGCGTAGGATTACTCGTAATTTTGATTTTGCCCAAAGTTGTTTCTAAACCAGTTTTTGTGTGATGAAATAGCTTCAATAACACCAAAATAACACAAAAGTGTGAAACTTGATGATCCAAAGCACTCAAAACAGTTATGCGTAGAAATACACATACGAATAGAAACTAGTTCAAAAACAATGATCCACGCATAAAGTTTGAAACTTTTTGCCAAAAACAAGTATTTTAACACCTTAAAACGTTGAAAGTACAAGAATCTTGGATTAAAAAGTGCAAAAAACAAGTTTTTAAAAGAGCTAAAGTATGCGTTAACCTTACGCGTAAGACCCAAAACCAAAAAACTTCAAAAACAAATGAGTGCACCCAACTATTTGGCGATTGATACCACTGTTAGGTCACTAGTTTTACAAACACAAGTTATAAGAGAAGAGATAAAGGCGGATGAACAAGTATCACACACACACACACGTTAATATGAAGACCGGTTAGGCGTAGAGAGTATGTGAAAAGAAAACTTGAACAACCAACCCTCAAATGAGGGTTTACAAGAGTATTTATAGGAGAGAAGCTAGGGCAACACTCCTAGTTCCCATCCTTTCTTATGTGGGCTTGGTGGGCCTAAGCTTATGGGCCTTCTACATAAGCTTGACCTTAAACAAACATAAAGGCCATAATAAAGCTACCTATTACATATGAAATATAAATACTTGAAATACTGTTTAGGAGTGATTCCAACAGTAACACATGTTATTGATTACTTTAAGTGTTCAGAAAGAACAACATTACTGACCATCCGAGCTCGTTTAGGATCATGATACAAAAAATATGTGTGTTAATCACACGAAATGTTTATGACGACAATATTATTATATGCGAACCATATATAACGATGTATATTATATGGCACTACAACACAGAGCATGTTTTTACACATTTAAATCATGATATCTCCACATCTAAGAGTGTGTAAAATTGTAAAGTCCACATTTAGATCTTGTGTGGAGATTTTGTTTACTTGACTCTTCACACTAAAAAGTGTGGATAAAATCTCTTATTACACGTTTTAAAATGTGGAAAGGCCTTAAGAAGTTCACGCAGGTGAGTGTGAACAATGATAAAAACTCCACACTTTTAAATGTGCACAACCATAAAAACTCCACGCTTTCAAATGTGGAAAATTAAAAAAACTCCACACTTTATGGTGTTGACAAACAAAAAGACAATCATTTTTTAAAATTTACATATAGTTTTACAATATAATCCCTGTAGTTTGCTGCAAAGTAGTAAACTGCAAATCGACTAATTCAACGCAATACCATAGATTAAACACAAATAAATCATTGCAATAACAAAGATCCAATATATGTACAAATTTGACTACAAAAGGTACATCTAGGGGTGGAAACGAGCCGAGCCGCTCGTGAAAAGCTCGGGATCGGATCGGTAAAAAGCTCGAACGAGCCGAGCCTAAACGAGCTCGAGCCCGAGCTCGAGCCTAAGTTTGGGCTCATTTAATAATCGAGCTCGAGCCCGAGCTCTATACAAAAGGCTCGTTTAGGCTCGCGAGCCTAAACGAGCCCTAGAAATATATACGTATATATTTTTTCTATACGTATAACCGTGTTAACGAGCTCGAGCCTTGTGTTAACGAGTCGAGCTTTGTGTTAACGAGCCGAGCTCAAGCTTGTGAAAAATTTCACGAGCTGAGCTCGAGCTCAAAATGTGAGGCTCGAAACGAGCTCGAGCTTGAGCTTTTTTATATATAAACGAGCCGAGCTCGAGCCTAAACGAGCTCGAGCTCGGCTCGGCTTGTTTTCACCCCTAGGTACATCCAACCAAAAAGTCACTAATTCATTGCAATAACATTGTCTTGCATTAACAAACGTAAATGTGAAACAATCGAACTCTTGTTGCTCTCTAGGAATGGCAATGGGGCGAGTTTGGGGCGGGGCGGCCATCCCCATCCCCAAACCCGATAACAAAAATCATCCCCAAACCCGCCCCAATCCCCATTGGGGATCTTATTGGGGCGCCCCGTTGGGGCGAGATACTCCCCCAAACCGCCCCATTCCCCATTGGGGTCTTATCGTGTTGTCGTTTTTTAGTGTGATACTCCATCATACTCATCTCGCTCCCCGTTTATTCTTATTTTTACACTATTAACAATATGATTTTATGGAATAACTTGAAGAATCGAGAACCCATTAATAGTATATTAATCATTGGAGTAAATCGTAATTTTATAGAATATTATGACAAAAAACAAGCTTATATGATCACAGTTTGAAATCTTACAAAAGATAAAAACTACCAAAATTAGAGAATTATATTTAGTACGTAAATACTAACACAATATTTTATGTATATAGATATATGTATATGTATATGTATATGTTTCGGGGCGGGGCGGGGATGGTGTGCCCCGTCCCCGCCCCAAACCCGATAAGAATCCCCGTTAAGGCCCCAAAACCCGCCCCGCAACCTGATAAGCATGCCCCGCCCCGCTCCAATAAGTTCGGGTTCGAGTTTTTTTTGCCATCCCTATTGCTCGCTTCACCAAAACTCCCAAGTGCAGGCATCAATCTGAAAAGTACAGGAGTTATCACCTGCAATATTTCAATGTTAGACACTAAGAAGATTTACACCTTTTTTGCGGACATAGTAAACATGGCAAGATGAGTTGCTTGATTGGGTTTGGTAACGGGCAAAAGCAGGTAATATCTGTATGGGTCGTTAACCCGAAACACTCTTTGTGACTTTGGAAGGTTCTACGCATTATATATACAACTTGGAAAACTTCAACAAAGTTGTTCCAATTTACGTAACTTCATTAAATTTACCTGTATTAAAGATGAAATGTAACCCGAAACATCAAAATTGCCACCTCTAAGAAAAAAAATAGAAAGCTTACCAGACTGAGTGTAGTAGTTCCAAGAAGAAGAAGGTACATCTTTCCCTAGAAGAAGAAGAAGAAGGCATGTATATTAGCACATATCATTGACCAAAAAAAATACAAGTTAAAATGTCATAACAAAACCATCCCAAGTTTGTTCACCTTTAAATCGGACTTGTGATGTCTTTCATCATTTAATATGGTTAGCTATTTTTCTCAGCAATTTAGCGACGCACATCAATTTCTAAGTTTAAGAGAAGTAAGTCAACTCCACGCATAACAGAACAGATGGAAAAGGTGTTTAATAAAACTGGAAAAGATTTTTATACATAAGCTAAAGAAATGCCAATAAGCTATTTATGTTTTTGTTTTAGATATCGAAGTCGCAGGGAGGCCCAAGGGGATGATAAGCTAAAATGGATCTGCTAGTTTAGATAGAATACATACCATAAACTTTCTCGACGCTTCTGTAACAAATGACCCCTCCCGCGTTGTATGAGCACGCCCAAAGAACACAACGTCGTTAGGTTCTTTTTTGTATTTAACTTTCTGCAAATTAAACAATAAAAAATCATCAATAATTGTACCAAAATAAGATAAATAATGGGTTATAACTTTCTTAACATAAAACTCACGTATGCATCTCTCCCCCATGCAAAACTACGAGCACCAATAGTGTGAATATGAACCTGGTCACCTCTTGCTCTCTTCCTATTCAATGACATTTTCTACATTTCATTTTATTGTAATGCATGTTAGTAAACTTAGTTTGTTAAAACAAAAGATACAAATGTCGTCTACCTCTGCTGCATAGTTTTTTTTTTTTTTTTTTTTTTTTTTTTTTTTTTTTTTTTTTTATAGATTTGTATGGAGCTATTTTGTGCAAATGTTTTGGAATGTTGCTGCATAGTTTTTTTTTTTTTTTTTTTTTTTTTTTTTTTTTTTAGATTTGTACATCTTTTAAGCTGTTTTAGAACAAAACAGATATATTGTTAACATAACATAAGCTTGTAAGTTGAAACACTAAATAAAATATAACTCACTTGTCTAAGATACTGTTAAAAATAAATTCCATTAGGGAGTATTTGGCATTGCTCATATAGTTTATAACTTAAGAGACTGTATCATCTATTTTCTTAACAGATCACCTACCCACTTGTAGCCTGCAGGCTATAGCTCAACCTAGGCTTTTTCTACACACAGCACTCCCATATAAAGAAAGCTTGTTATACAGATTCAACTCGCTCGTACCCACCGCAGCTCACCATACCATGTCAGTTACAAGGAAGACATACGAAACCTAGTCTCTTAATTAGTTCAGGAATATTTTGAAAATTTAAACAGATAAGCCCTTAAATAAGTTATTTCAAACACTCTCCAAGCAGATTGATTAGAAGCTTCAGCAAATAAGCAATATATCTAGTTACCAGATAGTATCGAGAACACACATTATTTGGATAAAGTAATAAACAGATTTAACAAATTTCACAGAAAGAAATCATAGATTCAATTAACTACAAAACTAGTAAAATCAGTGTTACCGGTCATCACCTTATTTGTAACTGTGAAATATGCAAAAGGGTTAGAAACGGTGAAATATGCAATATCAGACACCTCGACTGATCTGCATGAGGCTGGTTCCTATAAATTTACATAGTTGTTATACATCCATGGTCATTTCCAAGATTCTTAACGGTATCTTGTGCATTCTCATGCTAAATGGATAAGACGCAGAAAACTTTCTATACCAGCTTAATAGCTTTAGTTTGATAATAAACCTTTAATTCATTTCTAAATCTGATGGTCGTTTCCACGTTTACATATGCCATTTCTAAAGATCTATTTCCATGTTTCCAAAAATCTATTTTCAATGCAGGGTTCTATCATAATTTGTATATTAAGGCTGTGTGTAATACCCATTCACATTTACATATGTCATGTGGGTGAGACAAGTTAACAGTTATAGTTGACCTGCACTTTAATGGGTTTCGATAGTTTGGCTTGTTGATTTTAGTTGATCGACTCATGGTTTGGCCACACAGCTTTTTTATTATCTTCATCGAAAGCAATAATAGTAATGTGTAGCATGTACAAGATAAACTAAGGTCATAAACTAATCTAAAAACAAAGATCTTCCTCAAAACCACCTGTACTATAACTGAAATTACAGAAGCTTAACAACGACCCAAGTAAATATACATGCAGTTTGTATGCTAGTCGCAAACACAATTATGTTTTGCTTGTCACCATTAATGTTATTTGCGTGTTTTTTAAATTTAAATTACTTTCTGATAAAGTATCATAGAAGATGGATAAGAAGGTAGCATAGTGAATAATGGAAAACAAATAGGGAAAATGCCTATGGAGACTACTAAACAATTTTCCGTCACACCATTGAACTTATTAAGAAATTGTATTAGCCTATGGAGACTACTAAACAGGATAGGTTTTCAAATTTTTGGAAGGGGTATCTGGTAAGCCAGTGAGCTGCTATAACCTGTTCTTACAGCTGAGGATGACAGATACAAGTTACTAAATGTAGCTGGCTAGCTGCTCATAAAGATTTGTTTCACTTAGGTGGTTCTGATGTGCAGGTTCCAAGCTTAGGTTATGGTTTCAAAAATATCCCACCCTATGATAACTCATTGATTTCAGCTTGAACTGTAATTAGTTAAAATATGTTATCAATCACTTTATGAGTAATGTTTCCAATTACAGCACACAATTCATCAAACTACAATCTAACTCGATACTTGGCACGAATCAATGCAGGAAATTCAGCACTAATTTAACAAATCCTTCCTCAAAAAGTCAAAATCAAGATACTAACACATAAATATTGTATCAAGAAAACGCGTAGTTGATCCAACTTTTATTCTAATCACTATACTAAACACGAATCATAATATTTTGATGACAGAATATCATTCGAAGAGATGAAATGTTCTAATACTTTTGGGACAAACTAAAATAAAAAATGTTCTAATACTTTTTTAAAATAACTTTTTGTTCCTTTAAACAAATATACTCATCCAAAATATCCCCTAAACTCAATAAACTCCACAGTTCTTTGAGGTTGCTTTGAATGATATGCTTAGAGGGATGTTTAGGATTGCTTGTTAAGTTAATCGCTAATAGGACTGTTTGGGATTGCTTATTGAATTAAATGCTTTAAGAGGCTCTTTGGGATTGTTTTTCATACTAATAGGGGCTGTTTCGAGATAGCTTATCAAAACTACTTATTTCGATAAACAATCCCAAACATCCCCTATAAGCAGCTTTTTTCAATAAGCAATTCCAAACATCCCCATTTTTTTATTAACTCTAAACTAAAATGTAGCAATCGCAACCTACATATCACATTAACGATAAACGAACTCTGAGATATATTCGACCTACATTAGCTCACAATAATCTCCAAATATACGCAATTACGATAAACACGACATAAGCTAACCAAATAAGCTAACCTGATAGCAAGTAACTTGTAACTTTCAAGAACAAATAAGCTAACCAAAACACATAATCAAAACATTTTATTGAAATAAGCAATAAAATTAAGTTAGAATGGTTTAACCTTTAAATCGCATAAAATGAGCTTATCATCAGCCAATCGTCAAATTAGCTAACCGTTCCTTCAATCGTCGAATAAGCTAACCGTTACTTCAATCATCAAATAAGCTAACCGTTCCGTCAATCATCAAATAAGCTAACCGTTCCTTCAAATCCGTCAAATCGCCCATATTAATTCGAAGATAAAAGTGAATTAATCGAAACCCTAGCGAATGATGATCGGATGCAATTTTAATTGAAGTCACAAGTTATAATTAATGGTGTGAATCGAGTAAATGAAGTGCCAGTAGTTTATATAATTGTGATGTAAAAGAGGTTGGAATCATAAAATTCATATTTGAACTTGAAATTTGAATGCGAGTCGTTTAAGTGTGCTTTTGTTATTTTTGTTTTCTTAGAGGAACTTATCATTTAACTAAGCTGGAAAAAATTGAGGGCTATAAATGTAATGCAGCCAAAGTTAGTGGTAGAAAATATAACTTTGAGAAAAGTCCACACTTCTTTGTGTGTAGTTTAAATTTTTGGTATTCTTTTAATTTAGAGAATGTCCACTCTTAAATGTACACTTTTGTCTATATTTGTCACTCATAAATGTGGGATAGTTTTTTGGTTGCCAAAGTCCACACCATTAAACGTAAGTAAAATTATCCACGGTAAAAAATGTGCATAGAAACAAAATAATCTACACGCTTATTGTGCCGTGGAGAAATAAATGTGTACAATCAACATTTTTTTTTGTAGAGTTACTTCAAGTTAGACAATTGTAATAAAGTTATCAAATATAAACTCCTTTTATAACGCTGAGAATAGATTAACAAGTGAACATGAACTGGGCATGTTAAATAGAAAACGATCAGATAATAGCCATGAAACAATCTATGTTATCACCTTTGATCAGAAGTCTATGAACTCCATCAAATGCCATAACTTTTCCAATTATTCTGTTGTATTGTTTGTGTATAATACTTTTATTCACCTTTGACAAACTACATACTCGTATTATTAGAATTAATCAAATGCTTATATATATATATATTTTTTTTGCAAAATCTTGCTACAAGTTTTAATCAACTTCTGATGATTCAATCCATTAGTTATGTGTTACATGACTTATTGTTCGGCGTAGTCCGTTGGGCCATAAGGTTGAAACAGCTCAGCCCAAAACCCATTCTTCCGCTTGGGGTTCCAACCCATATCTTTGCAAAGTTGATCGTTGTACCATATATCTAAACCAGTAGTGCATGACCTCTTATAATATTCTCCAGATGATTTCTTCATGCAGTCATCCCAATTTGATATATCTTTTTCCATCTCTTTGATGCTCGGTAGTTTAAATTTGCCATCGAGAAGCTCAACTAGCCATCTGCACCTTATTTCTGATGTAAACAGGTTTGAAAAACTTTCAGAGAATCCAATTATTGCCAGCTGTGGTATTCTTGGCTGAATGCATTCTCTAGTATCGTTAATAATTAAGAACAGTTAGTTAGCATGTATAATGCCTTTGAAACATGTAAAGAGCAACAATGAGTCATAAGTCTTGCTTGCTTACCTGTAGAGACCAACTCTAGAATATGGTGAAACCGCAATGGAGTCACCAAATTCTTGTGATGTGAAAATGTTTTTGAGCTTTTGAGTCCCTTTGAATCCGGTAGCTAATATAACAATGTCCGCCTGTATGGGTTTAGTCTTTCCATCAATAAGGACACCATCATTGTAAAAGCTAAAACGGGGGCATTTCTTCATTATAATGCTTCCCGTTTCAGTTCGGTTAAAGAAGTCGCCTGGCAATGCAGCGATTAAACATGAACGCATATCCGTAGAAAAGTTACGCTCTGGCATCATGTTAAATTTGGCTAAGGGAAGCTTCCTTTTTATGTGGGTTTCCACGAGTTTTGAAATTCCCCATCCCTGAAAAGGTAAATGTTACATGTCAAAAGTATCAAGGACTGGATTTGTAAACTCTCAGAAATCAAGGGACTAAATTTTCTACATTCAAACTTGTTTAGACTTGGGCGTCAAAGTCTGTTACAACCTACTTAACCCTTTCCCTTTCACTTTCTTAGATCCATTCTTGATTTGTAAAAGTACTTTCTCTCTTGTAATCATTGTGTAAACCACATCTTATTAATAACAAATCCATTACAAATCTTGTTCTTGTTAAATAGATTCTTAGTGTGTTTGTTGTCGGTTATTAAGCGTTTTCATTTCATTGTGATTTCTAAACGCTCATTACAGTAAAGTGTTTTGTTTGAAATTAGAGAAGTAATATGTCGGCAAAAATTACCTAAGATTTAAAGTGCCGAGGACAAACTTGAATTCTGTCCATAAACTAAAAGATGGATTACGATAACAAAAAAATAAAAATAAATAAATAAATAAAAATTCATGTTACAACAATTTCTGTATCTTAAAAAAGTTCTGGCTTTATCACTGCCACAGCCAAAGGCACATTTGCACATTTGGGCAAGACTAAATGCTGCAATTTCAACCCACTAATAGGTCAATTTTTTCAAAATCCATAACCTACTTCTCTTGTAGAATATAAAACATTTGTATAAAATTTAGTTGAATTAAATGACATTTTGCAACTCCGGAGTCTGGACACACTATATGTGTCAAATATATAAGTAGTATTTTATTGGTTTATGCTATATTTAAAAGAGCTATCCAGATTATGTCTAGTTTAATTAGTACAAAGATTACTTACGATTTGCAAATCCCTTCTTTTAATTTTATGATATTTTAGGGAAAAGTATTCACACCTTATATATCAACTGATGTGCATCTTACATACGTTTAGGTTGATGAACCATTCATATATTTCTTTGTACGAGATTGACTATTTTGTTTATCTATCTAATATAATAAACAAGAGTTTTGTACCAGTCATTGAAGCACACTTTGCAATTAATTCTCTGACGTGTCTTAAACGTGATTGGTCGAAAATTTTGGAGTGTACAACTGCTATGCTGCACTCTATTGAACACGCATAATAAAACACACTTCATGATTCTTCTTCTACACGAATCATTGAAAATCATTCAAAGACCATGTCGTATCGTCAACATGTGAGGTTTTAAAAGCTGGTTAGTGCAAATTCTGTGCAGTCTCTTAATTAACGTTTCACACGAAGTTACTGACCATGTTTTGAGAACAAATAATATAATCTATCTATTTGTTTTATCAGTTAGAGCATGTTTCTTTATATACTTACCAAGTAGTTGGATTTGCATACATTCTACGTGTAGTCAACTATATATTCCACACTTATGAAAAGGGATTTTATAGTATTTTAATTTTCTTCCCTAAACGTTTAGCATTCATTAGAAACATGATTAATTTGATCTGTATTAGACCTATCGAGAAAATTTATATCGTATTTGGTTATTTTATGATGAATATATAAACTGTGTATATCACACAGGTCTGAGGCCTCAACGTTTTACAGTAAATTAAGTTGATTTAAAATATGTTTACAAAATATAAGATGTTCTCTTCATCCAATACCTAAAACTTTTTTAACTGGATAATCACCCAACTTTAACGTCGTAAATCAGAACGGGTTTACACGTTTACACGGAAACCGACACCGTCACTATTTCGGTCTTGAAAAAATTCTATGTCTTTAACAACATTGTACTTAAAAATAAA
>BPTQ01000005.1:187203697-187361761 GCA_019973895.1 Chrysanthemum seticuspe
CGGTGTACCACTCGTAAAAAAAGAAAAAAAAAAAACTTTGAGTTCACGAAAGTTAGACTTACCTTTGCCAGGACTAGCCTGAGTACCCTGAGTATGAGACTTTTGAGAACCACTAGCAACTCCCACGTATGTCGTTGACTTCTGAATTTCAGTTGTTTGAACAATAGGGCTCACATTAGTATTAGAATCATTCGTCACATTACCTTTGACCTTACCAGCTTGCCTAGCCACGCTAATCCCATCACGTTCATGCAAATTACTATCAACAAGGTTACCATCGTGGCCTCCTAATTGAGGTAAACCATCCAACGAATCACCCACAGCCATATTGGTAGTCTTGTCATTACCACTTCTAGCTACACCACTAATCTCCTCAAGAGTTGGGAAATCAGTTCTAGAAACCTGGTTTGTGCCCTTACCATCTTCATCCCAAAATAAAGAATCATGCTCACCATGTGGCAAACTTGTATTACCATACGCCCCTTTGTTACCCTCAAGAGAAACAACATGGCTAGAAAACGGACCAGCAGAATAATCGTCACCAACATCCAGGTTTGAATGCGAATCAGTATTGTACCCCGTATCCTGACCAGCAGAATAATTGTACCCCGTATCCAGGTTTGAATGCGAATCAGTATTGTACCCCGTATCCAGATTAGGTTTGAATGCAAATCAGTATTTTGAACTCGTTTGACTTGTCTTGAACTTATAACTTGACTTGAACCTTTGAACTTTACTTAGACTTTTGGACTTAATTATGAACTTATGACTTGTTTGAATCTAATGGACCGTCCGTCTTTGGCATAAAGTCTCCAATGTTCGGAGCAACGTAAAGTCACTCATGTTCGGAGCAACCTAAAGTCTCCCTTGTTCGGAGCAGACCTTAGCGTAAAGTCTCCCATGTTTGGAGCAGCCTAAAGTCTCCCTTGTTCGGAGCAGACCTTGACCTAAAGCCTCCCATGTTCGGAGCAGCGTAAAGTCTCCCATGTTCGGAGCAGCTTAAAGTCTCCCCTGTTCGGAGCAGTGCCGAGTCTCCCATGTTCGGAGCAGTCACTATGTGATAATATATAATAGTTTTTATGATAGACTGTCCGTACAAACAGTGCATTAGCATTGTAAGTCCCCGATTGGTTTACCGTTTGCACTCCAATTTATACGTACCGTTCGTGCGGCCTCCTTGTGTGGGGCAGTAGGTAATATGGATAGCGCTATTTGAGGTCGGTCAACCTCTCTTTCCCCTGTCTACGGAATGCATATTATTTATTTTTGGGGCTTTGCCGCATAACTTTATTATATATGAGGCGTTATTATTTGATATGACCACGTGTGCTTGACCATAAATTGTGCTATCTGTTACGCAATGGTTTGTGAAAACATAGGTTGCAAGTCTTGTATGGGCAGGATTTGCAACTGGATGGTTTGACAGAGCCTTTGCCTTTGGAACATTCTCAAAAACTTTGAACTTAATTTATTGTGAAAATATATCTGAACTCTTTCTCTAAAAAGGCTTTCATATTATTTAAAACGTGTGTACTCACCAACTATTTTCATAGTTGACCCGTTTTTCTCATGCATTTCAGGTGATCAAAGGTCGTTTTCTATGACTGGAACTTTGAACTATGAAGTAACACCTCTAGTCGACTTCCACTACTAGATTGATTTTGGGAGTGCTACAGATTCCATATGGATTAAGTGGATTCATATGTATAGGTTGAGGGGGCGTAACTTTTGGGATACTCCTTGTCGGGGTAATATGACTTGGAGTTGGCGGAGGATCCTTCAGCTTTGATCGCTTGTTCGTAGTTTCTTTTGGTATAAGCTTGGTAATGGGCGGTCGGCTTCTGCTTGGTTTGATCAGTGGTGCCCAGAGGGTCCTTTGTCGCTGGTTGTTTCTTCTAGAGACATTCATCGTGCAAGTTTCTCTCCTAGTTCTACTGTTCGTGATGTGATTAATGGGAATTCGTGGTCTTGGCCTAGTTATTGGGGGAATCGGTATCCGGGTATTATTTGTATTACAGTTCCTACTTTGATAGGTCATATGGAGGATAAGCTATTTTGGCGTAATGGTGATTCCATGAAGCCCTTTTTGGTATCTCTTGCGTGGGATTCTATTCGGCCTAGGGGTCTTGATGTGGATTGGTATCATCTTGTTTGGTTTTCTCACCGTATTCTGAGGCATGCGTTCCATCTTTGGCTTGTTTTGAAAAGAAGACTTCAGACCCAAGATATATTGAGATATCATGATGGTCATCATGATCCAAATAATGATGTGTTGATGTGCCTTCTTTGCAGGACTCAACCTGATTCTCATGATCATCTATTCTTTGATTGTGTGTTCTCGTTTCAGGTTTGGTTTTCTTTGAAGATGTTTGCAGGTTTTCAGGATATCCCGGACTCGTTGGAGGATGTGACTCGTTTTCTTATTCCTATTTCGAAGTCTTGTCGGTTAAAAGTGTTGTCTCCAAGCTTCTTTTTGCGGCGTTCTCCTATTACATTTGGCAAGAAAGAAACAATAGGATTTTCAAGCAGCAAAGAAGATCGGAAGTTCAAGTTATTGATGTTATCAAGTCTACGGTTCGGCTCAAGCTTCTAACATGCAAGAAGACGTCGAATACGAGAGACCTGTTGTGGGTTTGGCAGCTGCCTCTTTCTCTTTTACATTCCTAATGGTGGGCTTCAGTTCTGATTCTTGGCACAGGAAGTCATGGTTTTTCGTTGGCTTATGCTATTGGAGTTCATGGTTTTTCGTTGGAGATCCAGGTGAGTGTTGTACTCTTTTTCCCTAATCCAAGGTTTTCCCACTGGTTTTTTTTCTTGGAAAGGGTTTTTAAGGAGGCAGGCTCATCTGATTCATCAATCTCCTTTGAAGAGATGGGCTGATATTTTTTTTGGGTAAAAGGGATTTTTCACCCTGGTAAAATGCATTACACCAAAAACATTGATGTACAAAGGATGAAGGTAACTTCCCTCAACTCAGTCCCTTAGGACACTTACAGACTCCCATATAAGAATGACATGCCATTCTTATAACTTACAAAATAAAACTTACAACCTACAATGACTATACAAGGGAATAAAAATATGAAAATAAAACTTGATTCACTTAGGTAGCACCAAAGACATAGTCATCATAGAACTTCAATCGACTTCCATGCGATCCAGAAAAGCACCCATCATCATAGGACGCGATTGACATCAACATAGAACCAGAACTTACACAAAGCCAAATGTGATCATGAAATGTCACAATACCCCAAACAAACATGCATCCGAAAACCAAATATCAAGTTGGAGCAGCAAAACACAAGTAAAACAAGTGTATTACTGACCATCATAACACCAAGGGCGCCCATAAGGCCGAACCATGTAGCAATCAGAAACCATAGGGACAAACGACATGTTCCCTACCATCAGCACATAACACTCACTTCCAATCACCCTACCACATCCGTCATGCTTCACAACCAGAAGATAACAAGAGTAGCATGATCATAACCAACCTAGGGTTTGTAATAAACCCTAAATTCCTATAGCATCATATTACAAGCCGCACAAAATAAAACAATCCAATATACGACTTCATAGTAATATGATTACCAACCAACACTAGGGTTAAACCCTAACTTCAGAATAGCCATCACACGACCAAAAAGAGTAGGAATCGAATACAGATCGTTGAAAGAAAAGAACGGTTTTTGAACAAGTTACCTTCAAACTTGACTTGCATCCCTCTATACCCACATACATCATACGAACATCTTGGATAGAACAAGTAGTTGACAAACAACACACAAATGGACACATGATATGCAGCAGCAACCAATCACTCAATCCACCAAAGATATAACAATAATAGCCCATGAATCACAAAGATCGTCCCTAGTAATGAATCGTTGATTTAAGAAAATCGTTTTTAGAATTTAATAGGTACAAGGAATCAATCATAACCCCAACCAAGAATCGATTTAGAAAGAATAAGAGTAGTATTGATAATCGATTTATACAATTACGCAAGATCTCCAACCGCCTAATAAATAAAATTTACCACCGACCCATGTGAGGTCATAATAATTAAATCAACAATCAGTAGGAATAATATAGAGATCATGCACAAATGACAAAACAAGATCTAGAATTAATAATAGCGCTGCTAGAATAGATCAATGTTTTGCCGTAAAAAACGAATATAGAAAATCACCGACCCACGATTAGCAAGAACCAAATTAATATTAATCCACCCTCGAAGGATTAAACAATTAAAAGGTTTAGAATCGCTTAGGGAATCGCAGAGGTGAATCGTTTTTTTATTTTTTTCGTCAGAAAGAATATTTTAGGGTTTCCATACTTTTTGAAAAGATGGGCTGATAGGTGGAGTCATTCATGTGTTCGTAGATGGGTGTTCCCGATTGGGGTTTTAGCGTTTGTATTCTCTAGCTTTTGTAACGCTTAGTGGCATGTCACTAGCGATTTTCTTTGGTTGTTCAAGCCTAGGTTGAGGTTAATGTGGCACGTCAGCCAAATTCCAGTCTACTTATTTGGTTCATTTTTTAATATATTTTACCATAGTAAATCCCTTTTACAAAAAAAAAATTATTCTTTAAATATTTAAAGGTTGCCTAAAGTACTAACTTAATTGCTCAAATAACAAAATCAGTTGCCCAGATTACATCTAAAAGTGTGGACTGACGATAAACCAAAATTGTAGGTCAAATAAAAAAGCTTTCTAGGTTTGTCTTCTGTCTCCGTAATAAATGGTCCATTTATTGATGGGCGAACGACGGGGATTGAACCCGCGCGTGGTGGATTCACAATCCACTGCCTTGATCCACTTGGCTACATCCGCCCCTACCCCCGCACAGGTTTCAGTCTCTATCTACGATCAGACCCTTTCTGAACTCCCCTATGACCGCTATCAAAGAGAAGCTTTTTCTTATACTATAGTTGCAAGTCTATTGTTCTCTTCCGAATTAGGTGAAACAAAGCTTCAAACAAAGAGGTTGGGCTGTTCACTTCATTGATTTGACTTCACTTTACTTAAGATTAAAGAGAGGGGCCGGGCGGGCAGTAAAGGCTCATTTAGTAGACAGCGAGCGAGCAACAAGCACCTACTCCTATCAAAATGAAAAGCAGCAAGCTGAACTTGAATTGAAGAAGCGAGCCTCTATCAGAGAAAGGAAAGCCGTTGCGCGTTAGCGCATCCGTTTTCTTGCTCGTTAGCGCCCTTCCTTCAGCTGGCTTTTCCTTATCTATTCATCTCTTTTTTCAAATGGAGATTTAGGGATCTCTCTTGTTCATAGATCTTGAAACCAGACCTATCCCCGGAAGAACCAACACTTAAAGGGTGTAAGCAACGGAAGGTTCTCACCCTGTCCCCGACATTGTTCTCCGACGATGTCCCCTGGGCGAAAGGGGACACCATTCTCTTTCTTTCTTCAATCGTTCGGATCAGGACAAGTGGGTTGGTTCGTTTCGTCCTCCTATCTACGCAATTCTCTGTCTTCGTTCATGATCATGTTGGGCGAAAGGTAGTTGTAGAGGAGCGGCTGTGAAAAAAGGGCTCTTCCCCCTTTCCATTGAAGTAGGGAGGGCTTCCTTCCCCGCCATTCCGGCCTATTATTGATAGGGATTTGACCGATGCTGAAGGTAGCTTGCTTACCAAGCCACCCACTTGAGAAGCTGGTCGCTAGAAAGAAGCGACGAGGAAGCGAAGCTGTCTACGAAGCTTTGCTTCTCCCCCTGTAGTCGTAATACTCGGCTCGTCGCTAACTGCAGCCGCCATCTCCTTGATATAAAAAACACATCCCAAAACACCGTATTGCATGTTGGAAAATTTAGTGCACTTGTGGGATTAGTTCACACCTTGTAATGGGTTAGGAGGTACGGAGTGTACACCCATAAGGTCCATGAACACCCTGACTCTTGTAGTGGTTTTGTATTGGTAGTGCTTGGTGAAAGTACTGTTGTAGTTACCACTGATTATCAGTGTTTCCACTGAAGCAGTACTTACACTGGATCAGTGTTTCCACTGAAGTGGTGTTTCCACTGAAGTGGTGTTTCCACTGAAGTGGTGTCTCACTGAAGTTGTGTTTACACTGAAGCAGTGGCGTTTCCACTGAAGCAGTGTAACCACTGATGGCACTATGAAAGTACTGATGATAGTACTGCTTGTAACGGTTTTGACCTATTCAAGTGGCAGTTTAAACTGCATTATGACCACGTTTAATTGGTCATGTAACCACTAACGGCTATAATGGGGATAATTATGAGGCTATTAATGGGCCGATTAATACTCATAATTCTATTAACTAGCCAAGAGTATTTCCTATAAATAGGAGATCTGTTTACAGATGAACACACAGAAAACACAAAACACTTCTAAGCGAAAGGGTTATTGAATTGTGCCTAATTCTATAACTGCATTTGGTCTTATCCCAAGTAGATATTCGTGTAACCCAGGCATTAGGGTCGAATAGTTTACTTTGGAAAGTGATCACACGATTCCAAGTGATATCCGGTAACCACCAAGTGGTATTTGTTACTGCTGACCGTTTGTTTGTTTCTGCTGAATAGTTGCACATTTCTGCTGAAGTTGATTATCTTACCCTGTTCTGGGAGCTCACCGCCAACAATCAAAGTAAACTATTTTGTGATAATCAATGGCAACTGCTGCAATGAAACACATGGCTTTAAACTTTGCTAAGCTGGACAAGTTTGAAGGGGTGGACTTTAGGAGGTGGCAGAAGAAGATGCACTTCTTGTTGTCAAGCATGAGTGTGGTTTATGTGCTGACTACTCCAATTCCTGATGATGGGGATGATGCTACTGTTGAGCAGATCAGGAGGAGGAGCAAGTGGGAGAATGATGACTACATATGCAGAGGTCTTATTCTGAATGGTATGTCTGATTCTTTGTTTGATATTTATCAGAACTTTGAATCTTCTAAAGAACTGTGGGATTCCTTGGATGCCAAATATATGGCTGAGGATGCATCAAGTAAGAAGTTCCTTGTTAGTAATTTCACAAATTACAAAATGACAGATTCAAGACCAGTTATGGAACAATACAATGAACTTCTTGGAATACTTGGAAGGTTTACACAACACAATATGCACATGGATGAGGCTATTTCAGTCTCTTCTGTTATTGATAAACTTCCTCCTTCTTGGAAAGATTTCAAGCATACCTTGAAACATAAGAAAGAGGAATTAACTCTGGTTGAGTTGGGCAGTCATCTGCGCATTGAGGAATCTCTCAAGGTGCAGGATAATGACAAGCCAAAGAGTAGCAATGCTGCTGGACCATCTGTTGTCAATATGGTAGAGCATAACAACTCTACCAGGTACAATGACAACAAAGGCAAACGCAAATATCATGACAACACAAGGGCAGATCCTAACAAGAAGGCTACACCTACTTGTTGGAAATGTGGCAAAACTGGTCACATTAAAAGGGACTGCAAGGGTGTTAAAGTTGGTGGTAAAGCCAATGGATCAGGCACTAATGGTTCAGGGAGTGGTGGTTCATCCAACTCACTGAAAGGTCAGAATATGTTTAATAAGTCTTTTCAGATTTATTATGTTACATATGTATCTGAATATTTTTATGTGCAGGATGATGATGTTGCGTGGTGGGTTGACTCTGGTGCAACAGTTCATGTGTGCAAAGATAGAAGCTGGTTCAAGACTTATGAGTCACTGAATGATGGTTCTATTCTTCACATGGGAAATGAGTCAACAGCCTTGGTGCATGGTCGTGGTTGTGTAGATCTTAAGTTTAGTTCTGGAAAGATTGTAACTTTGTTTAATGTTATTCATGTTCCTGATATCAGGAAGAACTTGGTTTCAAGTAGTGTTTTGAATAATCATGGATATAAACAAGTTATTGAATCTGATAAATTTGTTCTTTCTAAATGTGGTGTTTTTATTGGTTTTGGTTATTTATGTAATCAAATGTTCAGGCTTAATATTACCACTGACAGTGTTATTTCAGCTTTTGTGACCTCATATGACCAGACTGACTCTACCCTGTGGCATGCTAGACTTGGTCATGTTCACTATAAAAGAATGCAAGATATGTCTAAGGATGGTTTAATCCCTGCCTTTGACATGGACACTGAAAAGTGTAAAAGTTGCATGTTGACCAAGATAACCAAGAAACCCTTTCAGGGTGTTAGTCGTGAGACTAAGATCTTGGAGCTTATTCACAGTGACCTGTGTGATTTGCATGCCACTCCTTCTTTGGGGAATAAGAAGTACTTTGTGACATTTATTGATGATGCTTCTAGATTTTGTTATGTCTATCTGTTACATACCAAGGATGAAGCATTAGATAAATTCAAAGTGTTTAAAACTGAAGTTGAATTACAACTTGGGTCTTTGATCAAAAGATTAAGGACTGATAGGGGAGGTGAGTACATGGATACTCAGTACTTTCAGTCTGTTGGAATAATCCATGAAACGACTGCCCCTTATACTCCTCAGCAAAATGGTATTTCTGAAAGGAAAAACAGGGTGCTGAAGAAGATGGTTAATTCCATGTTGTCCTATTCAGGACTGAGTCAAGGGTTCTGGGGTGAAGCTATGTTAACAGCCTGCTATTTGCTAAATAGGGTTCCCAACAAAAGGAACAAGGTTACCCCTTATGAACTCTGGACTAAAAGGAAACCCAACCTGAACTATCTCAGGGTCTGGGGTTGTAGGGCTGTTGTAAGACTCCCTGATCCAAAGTAAAAGACTTTGGGTGAAAGAGGCATTGACTGCATCTTTGTTGGATATGCTGAGCATTCCAAGGCTTTTAGGTTCTATGTTATTGAACCTAATGAATATGTTTCAATTAACTCCATTATTGAATCAAGGGATGTAGACTTTGATGAGAATAGATTCTCATCAGTTCCTAGACCAAGTCAGAGGATTCCTAATGGAACTCATGACACTGGTGTATCGAAGGTACCTGATGATGAACCATCAGTGGTCCCTGATGAGGTTGTGGTTCAGCAACCTGAACCTGTGCTCAGGAAGAGCAAAAGGGTCAGGACTCCAAAGTCATTTGGACCTGAGTTTCAACTATACTTAGTTGAAGGTACCAGGGATAAGGTCTCAGACCAATACTCCAATTGCTTCATTGTTGAGGATGATCCCAAGACATTTGAAGAAGCAATGAAGTCCCAGGATATTGCTTTCTGGAAAGAAGCAATCAATGATGAGATGGATTCCATCATGGGCAACAACACTTGGGTGTTGGTTGATCTACCTCCTGGTTGCAAACCTCTGGGTTGCAAATGGATTTTGAAAAGAAAAATGAAGGTAGATGGAACTATTGAAAAGTTCAAGGCTAGACTAGTCATTCAGGGCTTTAAACAAAAGTCAGGAATAGACTATTTTGATACTTATGCCCCTGTGGCTCGTATCAGTACCATAAGACTGCTGATTGCTATGGCATCTATTCACAATCTGGTTATTCATCAGATGGATGTGAAAACAGCTTTCTTGAATGGTGAATGGAAGAGGAGGTTTATATGAACCAACCTCAGGGCTTCATCATGCCTGGTAATGAAAACAAGGTGTGCAAACTAATTAAGTCTCTTTATGGACTTAAGCAGGCACCTAAGCAATGGCATCAAAAATTTGATGAAGTAGTTTTGTCTAGTGGTTATGTTCTTAACCAGGCTGACAAATGTGTATATAGCAAATTTGATGAATCTGGTAAAGGAGTCATCATTTGTCTATATGTTGATGACATGTTGATCTTTGGCACTGACCAAAATCAGGTTGACCTGACAAAGGAATTTTTGTCATCAAGTTTCTCCATGAAAGACATGGGGGAGGCTGATGTTATCCTTGGTATAAGGATTAAACATGAAAGTAAAAGAATTTCTATCTCTCAGTCTCATTATATTGAGAAGGTGCTGAGGAAATTCAATTACTTTGATTGTACTCCAGTGAGTACACCTATGGATACTTGTGAGAAGCTAATGCCTAATCATGGCAAGGCTGTATCTCAACTTGAGTATTCTAGGGTAATTGGCTGCCTGATGTATGCCATGATTTGTACAAGACCTGATATTGGTTTTGCAGTGGGAAAATTGAGCAGGTATACTAGTAATCTTAGTGCTCATCACTGGCAAGCAGTTCAGAGGGTACTGAAGTATTTAAAGAGAACTATGAATTATAGTCTCTTATATACTGTTTACCCATCAGTGCTGGAAGGTTACACTGATGCAAGTTGGATCAGTAACACTGAAGACAATTCGTCTACCAGTGGCTGGGTATTCCTACTTGGTGGAGGTGCAATTTCTTGGGCATCCAAGAAACAAACGTGCATCACCAGTTCAACAATGGAATATGAATTTGTGGCTTTAGCAGCTGCTGGTAAAGAAGCTGAATGGTTGAAAAACTTCCTTCTTGAGATTCCATTGTGGCCTAAACCTATAGCACCTATTTCTATCCGGTGTGATAGTGCAGCTACATTGGCTAAGGCTTATAGCCAGATGTACAATGGTAAGTCTAGACACTTAGGTGTCAGGCATAGCATGATTCGTGAGCTTATCATGAATGGGGTGTTATCTATAGAGTTTGTGAGATCTCAACAGAACTTAGCTGATCACTTGACGAAGGGTCTGGCTAGAGACTTGGTTATAAAGTCTGCTAAAGGGATAGGTTTAAGTCCAACTTAGTCACTGAATGCTAGGACACCCAACTCCCTCCTAAGGAAACTTAGGAGCTGAGTTCAATGTGGAAAGCTGAACATTCAGTGGACTGGAGCACATGTTTTATTTACATCCCAAGGTTGTGCTCAGAACCTGCTGAAAGGAGGATGAAGTCTTTACTTCTTAATGGTTATATTTCTTTGAAAAAGTGCTTGGCAGGAGCATGACTAAAGAGGAACCACCTATGTAAATGTTGAAGTTTTGCCGCTTCAGGAAGCTTTGGACTTTTAGCTTTTACAACATTTATGAATTTGGATATGGACACATGGCTTGTATGGTGTCAGGAGCTGATAAGTGTTTGAAAACTTGTGTGTATTTTATCTTCAGGTATTCAAATGGGTTGAAGGGTTCAATTCTTAGAACACCCTGATTCTCGAATATTTGAACGTGTAATTACTAAGATGGAAATTCAATCCTCAGGACATTTTCGTTTATGCACATGTTTTGTTTAATGTTTGTTTCCATGCAAAGGAAGTGAACTAAATTTAGGGAGGATTGTTGGAAAATTTAGTGCACTTGTGGGATTAGTTCACACCTTGTAATGGGTTAGGAGGTACGGAGTGTACACCCATAAGGTCCATGAACACCCTGACTCTTGTAGTGGTTTGTATTGGTAGTGCTTGGTGAAAGTACTGTTGTGGTTACCACTGATTATCAGTGTTTCCACTGAAGCAGTACTTACACTGGATCAGTGTTTCCACTGAAGTGGTGTTTCCACTAAAGTGGTGTCTCACTGAAGTTGTGTTTACACTGAAGCAGTGGCGTTTCCACTGAATCAGTGTAACCACTGATGGCACTATGCAAGTACTGATGATAGTACTGCTTGTAACGGTTTTGACCTATTCAAGTGGCAGTTTAAACTGCATTATGACCACGTTCAATTGGTCATGTAACCACTAACGGCTATAATGGGGATAATTATGAGGCTATTAATGGGCCGATTAATACTCATAATTCTATTGACTAGCCAAGAGTATTTCCTATAAATAGGAGATCTGTTTACAGATGAACACACAGAAAACACAAAACACTTCTAAGCGAAAGGGTTATTGAATTGTGCCTAATTCTATAACTGCATTTGGTCTTATCCCAAGTAGATATTCGTGTAACCCAGGCATTAGGGTCGAATAGTTTACTTTGGAAAGTGATCACACGATTCCAAGTGATATCCGGTAACCACCAAGTGGTATTTGTTACTGCTAACCGTTTGTTTGTTTCTGCTGAATAGTTGCACATTTCTGCTGAAGTTGATTATCTTACCCTGTTCTGGGAGCTCACCGCCAACATTGCATACCCAATAACAAAAAAGATTTGTTAGAGGGTAGAGAGGACGGGTAGAGGTGGTTTTTTTGGCCGGAAAGAGATGGGAGAATGGCGGCCTGAAATCTCTATGAGGGAGAGAGAGAGAGAGAAACCACTTTAACAAATGTGCAACTAGATTTTGTTTAGTGATGTTATAAGTTTGGCCTAATTTACTAAACTAAATTGCCAAATAACAAAACTTTGCCCACAGATAAGAGTTAAAAGGGGTTGTCTGAAGTACAAAAGGAATTGCCCAATTAACTAAAACAGTTGCCCAGATTACATTTAAAACTGTTGTATATAAAGTACTACTATAAGAAATAATAATTCATCCCACTACAAAATTTACTATTAAAACAGTAAAAAGGTGGAGTAAAGTACAACACAATAATAATGACCATTTTCTACAATATATTATTTAAAAACAAACTTAGTTGGCCATATTCCAAAACCCATGTTTTTTTTGGGTAACGGGTTTTACCCCGGTAAATATATAACCAAAAAATGTTAAGTACAAATAGAATGTGGCAGAAGTACCACATTAACCTCAGGCTAAAGCTTGATAAAATAGTGTTTATGACATGCCATAAACACAATGAACCTAGCTAAATTACATCACCTAACTAGGCATAAAACAAGAAAAAACTTGTAACAAGCGAGCATCCCACATCCATCCAAAGCACAAAGGGAGCAAGTCGACCCAGGAAGTCTGCCTCCTTAAAAACCCTTTCCAAGAAAAAACCAAAGGGAAAAACCTTGGAGTAGGGAAAAAGAGTACAAACCTTACCATGTCACTCCCTTCGTGTATAATACAAGCACTTGGAATCCTCCATTTATCAAGAATCAGATGAGTCTGCGAGGTTATCTTCTTGAACTTGAAGGTAACCAGCTTCAACCAAACAGTAGAGATAATAAATTGGACCACTTCAGCTACTGTAGACTTCTTTTTCTTGAAAAGTCTTGAATTGCGTTCCATCTAAATGTAATATGTATTTGCAGCAAGAAGTAACCGAGATATGATACTAACAACCGTACACCCCTTAAATATAGGAATAAGGAATGTGAGAGCATTATCCAACGAAGGTGGGACAACATCCAATCCAAATAAAACCCGAACCTGCAACCTAACCTGCATTGAAAACTACCACTCAAAAAACAAGTGTGAGTGAGAGTCCGGAACCAAGTCACATAGCGGGCATTGAAGCAAGTCCAAATCAACATTAGGCCCAACATCCCATTGCCGCATCCTATCTTGAGTCTTCAGGTTCTGTTTAATAACAAGCCACAAATGTATAGGATGCCTAGGAATACAATGAGAAAACCAAGGAATATTATACCACTCCACCAAATCAGCCCTTAGGCGAAGAGAATCCCAAGCACCCGAAACCGAGAAACGACATAAATTACCATCCAAAGTACGCCATAATAAATCCTCATCATTATCGTGAAGCAGATTTGGTACCTGGAGAGCAGCTAAAAGTGGAAACCTAGTTGACCAATTAGTAGGCCATCGCCAATTACCATTATCAATCACATCAGAAACCGTGTCCGATAAATTAAACCCAGCCCGAGCAATGTCTCTAGCCGTAAGCGAATCACGAATAGGACTTAACTCACACCACATATCAAACCAAATGGATGTAGCCTTTCCATTATTAATCTTATGCCAAATGAAAGGATGTACCTTGGCTCTAATTGCAAGAAGCTTACGCCATCCCCAGCTAACATCACCCAAGCAAGGGACATCCCAAAAACTTCTACCACGAAGTTTATAAGAATGAATCCATTGCACCCATAAGGACTCTTTATGAGTCAAAATACTCCAAATATGCGTAGTCATAAGGGCAATGTTAAAATCATCTAATCTATGAATACCTAGACCTCCCTCATGCTTAGGCTTACAAACAGACTCCCAAGCAACTTTGGCCTTACCCCTTTTCATTTCTCCTTGACACCATAGGAAACCCCTCATAAGCTGCTCCAATTCATGAATGATACGAGTAGGGAGGATAAAGACAGAAGCCCAATATAAATGCATCGAAGATAAAACAGATCTGACCAACTGAAGCCTACCCACAAGTGATAAAAACTTATTACGCCAATCATTCACATGACCTTCCAACTTTTCCACAAGAACCTTACAATCCTTATAAAGCAGTCTAGATGAGATAAGAGGGGCCCCAAGATACCAGATAGGCAGAGAACCTTCTGTAAATGGCATTGACTGGAGAATAGTAGCTTTCATAGCATTAGGAAGATTACAAAAGAAATATGTACTTTTAAGGATACTCAGAACAAGACCCGAGACATTCTTGAAATCCTCCAACGCTTGCATTATGAAATTAACAGAATCCGAATGACCTCTAGAAAATAAAAAGAGGTCATCTGCAAAACAAAGGTTAATAATTCTCTGTTGTTCACACAAATGATGAAACTGAAAATCCACTACATTAGAAACCTTTTTCTGCAAAATAAGAGTTAGTACCTCCATTACCAATGTAAAGAAGTAGGGAGATAACGAGTCACCTTGCCTAAGACCCCGCTTACCTTTAAACCAGCCATGGAGATCACCATTAATACATATAGAATACGATGTAGATGAGACACACACCATGACCCAGTCGACCATTTTGGGATGAAAACCAAACCCAATCAGAATAGCTTTAAGAATGCCCAATCAACCGTATCATACGCCTTCTGGATATCAACTTTAAACGCACACCTAGGCGGACCTCTCCCTCTATGATAATTCCGCATAAGATCTTGGGTAAGTAATATATTATCAGAGATACGACGTCCAGGAACAAATGCTGATTTTTTGGGTAAAAGGGATTTTTCACACTGGTAAAATGCATTACACCAAAAACGTTGAAGTACAAAAGGATGGGAGTGAGTCCCCCATCTCAGCCCTAAAGGGCAATAGACATGCACCAACACAAGTGCAACTTACAAATAAACTAAGCTAAACAAAGCTACTTATCACTAAGAAACACAAAAGAGAAATATAAACTAATTCTTCTTGCGTCCTTGCACCTTGAAGTCTCTAGTAGAGCTACTATAATTCTTGGATTTGGAAGCATACATCTCGATATCATCATAGTTCTCAAAGAATTCATCATCACTTTCACTAAACCCATCCACACATGAACCTTGACCCTGAATAGAAGTAGAGGCCATATGACTAACGTTTGGGGTAACATTCGACGCCTTACTCGTAGATGCAACATGGTTGTTGAAACGCTCCCACAAATCTGCAGTCATACTTCTCGTAGGTACCTCATGATTACAACCTTCAACAGCATTATACTTTCCTCCACTTGAAGAATCAGCAACATTAGAAGGCTGAGCAATTTGTTCCTATACCGTATCCACACCATCATCACTCCTTAGCACCCCATTAGGTGTACCAAAAGAAAGAGAATCCTCATTATTCGGCTTAAGATCAGCTCCTAACTTATGTTTAGAAGAGTTCTTTTTCTTGGCAGCTGGTTTTAAGACTGGTCTATACATAACATTAGACTTTGGTTTAAAACCCCGAGCCCCTTTAGAATCTTTACCAACCTCTTTACCAGCCTTATGAGAGTGAACATGACGATCAACACCAACATCATTAGTAGTCGAAGCACTAGTAACCCGCTTACCCTAGTAACCCGCTTACGTCTAAGAGGACAAAGATCATCAGCATGATTGAAGATAACACACTTAGAACACCAAGGCGGCCACCACTCATACTCGAATTCAAGAACTTCCATGTAATGACCCTTACCCAAATGTAAGAGGATAGCAACATCAATTGATTCCAAAACATCTCTATCAACAGATAACTCAATAAGAACCCGTGCATATGAATAACGAACCCAAGGATTGCTACACATAGCATTAGTACCCGTGTCAAAACGTATAATCTGCCCCAACTATTTTGCAATCAAACTTATACCAGCTTTAGAATACACAACAGAAGGTACATTATGTATACGAACCCAAACCAGTACCTTAGTCACTTTCTACTTTTCCAACCTAGTATTCGGCACCCACTCCCACAAGAAAATAGGTACCGATTTAATAAACCCCCATCAAGAACCTTAGTCGTACCATCCAATGAAGAAAATTTGAAAAGAAAGAAACCATTCCGTAATATAGCGTGCTCCAAGCCGAACTTAGCCCAAGTATGCTTGACATAGTCTTCGACAATCAGAAATGCAAGTCGTTGTCCAATGAAATAGCCATAAAGTGAATTTGTAAATTTCCCACACATATCGTCAACTACTTCAACTGGAATAACAACATTGGCAGCCGACAAAAACTTATCATTCGAATACCCTGACTCATGCGTCTGATTTGGATTAATAAAACATTCACCTGAGCTAGGAAAACCAAAATCAGAATGAGTCGAACTACTAGCCTTACCCGCCATATTCCCTTTAGTTGAACCCGTAACACATCCCTCAAGAGACCCAGGATCAACATAAGAACCCGCAACAGTAAACTCATCAATAAAACACGACATATGCATCTGATTGGCATCAACCGAATCGTTTTTTGGGTAAAGGGTTTTACCCCGGTAAATATATAACCAAAAAATAATGTTAAGTGCAAATGGAATGTGTAATGATGCGGAGTGATTTCTTCCTTTTTAAATTTAAGACTCAAGTGGGTATGAATAAGGTGCTTGAGGGAGGTCCTTGGTTTATTAATTCGAATCCTATGTTTTTGAAGACTTGGGTTCCTAATACAAGGTTGGAGAGGGAGAAGATTACAAAGGTACCGGTATGGGTTCTTATTCATAAGGTACCTGCAATTGCGTATTCTGAAGCCGGTGTTAGTTTGATTGCACAACAGCTTGGTCGTGTTATAAGAATGGATGAAGGTACTAGTGCTATGTGTCGTAATCCTTGGGGTCGTTATTCTTATGCACGAGTTCTAATTGAGTTATCTGCTGAAAAGGCTATTTTGGAGTCAATTGACGTTGCTATACCTTTGCCTATGGGTAAGGGTCATTATATGGAAGTTCTTGAAGTCGAATACGAATGGTGGCCATCTCGATGTTCTAAATGTAATGTTTTTAACCATGAGAATGATTCTTGCCCTCTTAGGAGAAGACAGCCTACTGGTGGTTCGGGTTCGACTAAACATGATAGTGGGGCTACTAGGGGAGTTCACTCGGATAAGGTTGGAAATAAGGATGCTAAAGCCAACCATAGGCCTAGGTCTTTCAAACCAAAGCCTAGTGTTGTGTATAAACCTGTTTCTAAACCTACCAATAAGAAGAATGCCATTGATACTCCTCATACTTTGGGGAATGCTTCGTTAGATCAGCCTTCTAAAGATGACTTGAATGGTACTTCTTCTAGTATGTTAAAGGGTGATGATTGTCTAAGCATGGGGAAGGTACAGGTACCTAATTTGGAGCAGATGGGTGATGTCGCTACTAGTGATGTACCTGTGGAAAGTGGCAAGGGTAGCTTGTGGCAGCAATTTGCTGGTACTCATGGTATTTCTACTCTTCAGGGGTGTTCGTCTTTGGAGGATGATGATGAAGTTTGCATGCCCGAGTATCTACCTGGTGCTGGATTTCTTGATGATTTGGAGTCTTATGATGGTTATGAGCACATGCCGTTTGGGCATGATGTCCGTCTCAAAGGTCGTCATAGGTAGTATGTTTTTATTATGTTAGTTATAAGAATGGCCTGTCATTCTTATATAGTTGGTTGGTTTATTGCTGGTTTAGCATGTAAGTGTCCTTAGGGACTGAGATGTAGAGACTCACTCTCATCCTTTGTACTTCATTGTTTTTTGGCGTAATAATATTTACCGGGGAAACCCTTTACCCAAAAAAAAACACACTCACTATGGGCGAATTTGGAGATTAGGGTTTCATACGTATTCTACTGTTCATCTCTACTCTTAAATCCATTTTAATTCCTTAAAATAAATCTTAATTCTTACATACGGTACTGTAGATCTTTGGCTTCTATTTCATTAATAATCAATCCGCCTTTTTTGATTTGTTTTTCTGTTGAATAAACCGTTTCCACTGTTTAACGTTCATTTCCACTTTTTCATTAATCCTTGAATCTATCATGGTTTTGCTTCATTAATCACCATGGCTGATTCAAATCATGATTCTCAACCTAATCCGCCCTCTAATAGGACGGATTCATCTTTGAAACCTAAAAAAACAACTAGAACTATGAACCCTTTGAGTAAATCTGCTATGAAACATGCTAATATGCTATCTAATACACCTCGAAACACTTTTCAGAAGGTGGATTCAAGGTCTATTTCAAAAAGGAATGGTGATGTGGTGGATATGGAGGATTTGGTGTATGAGGAAGGGGCTTCTGAGTCTGTGGAAGGGAGTGATGATTTGGGAGGAGCTTATTTGGGTATGGAGGATGGGGGTAGTGTTGGTAATGGTTCTGAAGCTGGTAAGGTTTTTGGTGTTAATAATAATATTTCTGGTAGTTGTGATGGTAGTCATAGTGATATTATTGATGAAATTGCTGCTAGTTTGAGTAGTGGTTCTGGGTATGTTAATTCTAAGTCTGATAGTGCTAATGTTAATGTCAATGTTGATAAGGTTAATGATTGTTTGCCTGAAATACATGTTCCTGTGAATGATAACCCCATTATGAATCCTCTAAATGGGTCTAATAAGCCTAAAAGTCCTTCTAAGGTTAGTTTTGGTGATGTTAGAGTTCCTGGAATGTTTAAGCTAAATGGAAATGCTAGTGATTTAGCTAAAGGGGTTGGTTCTGTTAGTAATTTTGAAACTGGTGAGTCGAGTAATGCTAAAGATAGTGTGATGAATGATAATGGGTTTGAGAAGAGTAATAGATCCTTTGTTGATGCTGTAGCTAGAAGTTTTGGTGGGAATGGGAATAATAAGCTTCATTTTGTCCCTCCTTCTATTATTGGTGATGGTCGGGAAGTGGCTAGGATGGATCCTGTTTTGGAAGAAGGGTGTAAGAGATGGGGTAATACTATGGTTGGTTTTTTTGTCGGGTATCGTATGAATCACAGGGACTTGGTTTATCATTTGAAGCGTATGTGGAGGTTATATCAGTTGGAAGATGTGATTATGAACCAAAATGGTATGTGTTTTTTTAATTTTAAGTCCAAGGATGGTATGGAATTGGTTATTGATAATGGCCCTTGGTTAGTTGATAACAAGCCTCTCTTTGTGAAAAAGTGGGAGCCAGGGCTTTGTATGTCTAAACCAGAAGTGATTAAAGTTCCGGTTTGGGTTAAAATTCATGACATCCCTTTGGAGGCTTGGAATGTTGAAGGTATTAGCAGAATAGTTAGTAGACTAGGTGTCCCGATTATCATGGATAGAATGACAACTTCCATTTGTGAGAAGCCGTATGGTAGGGCATCCTTTGCTAGAGTTTTAGTTGAAATTGATGCTAGCAAGCCTTTGGTTGAATCTGTGGAACTCTGGTATGAAAATTTGGGTAAATTTCTTAACTTGTGGGTTGAGTATACTTGGGTCCCGCCACGGTGTGAGGAATGTAAAGTATTTGGGCATTATTTGAGTGATTGTGTTAAGAAGGTGAATATTGAAAGTGGGGTTAATAAGAAAGGAGAGCCTGCGAGGGCTGCTGATATGAACAATGGAAACAAAAGTGGTGGGGGTAATAATGGTGATGCTGAAGAAGGTTGGCAAATTGCTGGTAATCGGAGGAATTATAGAACTAATGGGGCTAACAATAGGCAGGGTAGTTTTGGTGGATATAATGCTAGAAGAGGAGCTAATGGTAACAAGGTGGGTTATAACAATTCTAACAATACTAGTGTAAGTAATGCGGGTACAAAAGTAGCTGATAAGAAGAAGGATCCTGTTGTTGGTGGTAATGTTGGAAAGGTGGATGAGAGTATGGTGATAAATGAGAATGGGGAATCTGTTAAGAAGGGCAAGGATAAGGTTGGTGAGGGTGTTAATAGTAATGAAGGCAATGGTAATATTGAAACTAAGAAGAATGGTCTACATAAGAATCAGGGTACTAAGAATGGTAATAAGAATGCTAATGGTCGCAAAAGTGGTGATGGTAACAGTTCTAAAGATGGGTTGGGGGCTAAGAATGTTAGTACTAAGAATCGGTTTGATATTTTAAGTGATGATAATAGTAATGACAATTCTGAGTGGTGGAATGAGATGGAATCTCAAGTGGACAAAGCTTGTGAGTCTGGTGTCCCGGTTTTGGAGAGTGTTGTTAAGGGTTGGACTGATGATATGATCAAGTTTTACACGGAAAAATGGAATAACAGAGTTATGAAGGCAGGTTCTCCTGAACAGCATTTGGAATGGAAGTTAAGAAATCTGTCCAATAAAATTATTCAGCTTAACCGGAACCTTAATAACAAGGCCAAAGTTAATGCTGAAAAGCTGTTGAAGAATTCTGTTTTGACTTCTCAAGATAATAGGGACGTTTCATTTAACAAGTTTTATGATGAAGCTTATCGGGCTGAATTAGCTAAAGTGGAGAGTTTGAATAAGGAGAGGAGTTTAACTAAAGTTGATTTGTTTATTTTATCTAACAAGCCTCTTGATAATGATCGTAAAGAAGCATGGACTGATGAAATGATGGAATATTATAGGAGTAGATGTGAAGAGATTAAAAATGATCGTATTAATGGTCATGTCACTGAAATTTCTGGCTTGTACTCTGTTGATGAAGTGGAAGAGGTCACTACTGACTCTGCTTGTTTCATGACACAAAATGAGGTGACTAATGACATTGATTGCTCTATGGCGTGTTCTGGTGGTGGTTTGGCATCACACTCATCTAGTATTCAATGATGATGAAAATTGGTGCTTGGAATGTTCGTGGTTTGTCTCAAACAACCCGGCAAGATGAAGTGATTTCCTTAATTAGAGAGGAACGTCTTAGTATGTGTGCTGTGCTTGAGACACATCTTAGAAAAAAGTTTGTTAAGTCTGCTGCTGATTATACGTTTGGTAACTGGAATTGGTTGTCTAATGTTGGTGACTGCATGAGTGTGTGCAGGATTATGGTTGGATGGGATTCTAATGTAGTTGGTGCTAATCTGATTTCCCATTTTGATCAAGCTATGCACTTCGAAGTCAATTTTGTTCATGATCACAGGAAACAGTTTGTGTCTTTTATTTATGCTAAAAACAAAGGGTGTGAAAGAAAGGCTTTATGGAAGAACTTGGTTAAGCATAGTATTCATGTTAAGGGTGAGCCGTGGGTCCTTGTGGGTGATTTCAATGTGGCGTTAAATATTGATGACTGCTCTGAGTCTACTGCTGCTAAAGATAATGATATTGAAGATTTCCGAACTTGTGTAGAGTGTTTGGAGATTGACGATATTTCCAGTAAAGGTATGTTTTATACTTGGATTCAAAAGCGTAAGGATCCTGGTACTGGTATTTTAAAGAAACTTGATAGAGCCGTGGGTAATGGCAACTTTATATCTACGTTTGATAATTGTTTTGCTGAGTTCCTTCCATTTGTTACTTCGGACCATTGTCCTGTTATTCTGGTGTACCCATTCACTAAAGTGTCTAAGCCTAGGTCTTTTCGTTTTGTTAATTTTCTTGCTGATAAGGACTCTTTTATTCCTACTGTTGAGAAGTATTGGGGTATGGAAGTTCAGGGTTTTCGTATGTTTATTTTGGCTAAAAGGTTGAAAAACATGAAGAGACATTTGAGGAATATGAATAGGAGTAATGGTAATGTGTTTAGTAAGGTTAAAATGCTTAGAGTGGAGCTCAAGAGAGTCCAACAATGTTTAGATAAAGACCCTAACAATAGCAGCCTTCGGGAAGAGGAGATTCTTTACTGTAAAGCATATAAGGAGGCAGTGATGGATGAGGAAAGTCTTCTTAGGCAAAAAACGAAGATTCAGTGGTTGAAAGATGGGGATCAGAACACTTCTTATTTTCATAATTTGCTCAAAAGTAAGACTAACAAGTGCAGGATTCAAGTTGTGTGTGATGAACAGGGCAACAAGTTTTATGGTGATGAGGTTCCGGGGTGTTTTGTTAATCATTTTCAAAATTTCTTGGGTATGGAGGATGAAGTTTTTCCGATTGAGGATTTTGAGGATCTTTTCATCAAAAAGCTGGATCCAAGTGTTGCTGATAGCATGGTTAGGACTGTTACTGATACTGAAATAAAAGAGGCAATGTTTAGTATTGATGTTGACAAAACAGCTGGCCCGGATGGATATACTTCCAAGTTTTTCAAAGTGGCGTGGAGCATTGTAGGAAATGATGTTTGTGATGCAGTTAGAGAGTTTTTTAGTTCTGGGAAGTTGCTTGGGGAATTCAATGCAAATCTCATTTCTCTCATTCCTAAGATTGATGTTCCGTTGAAAGTTTCGGATTTTAGACCAATTGCGTGTGGCAATGTAGTATACAAATGCATTAGTAAAGTTATCACTAATAGGATCAAGGAAGGGCTAAATAGTTTGATTGATAGCAACCAAAGCGTGTTTATTCCAGGAAGACAGATCAGCGATAATATTTTATTGGCTCAGGAGTTTATGAAGGGTTATAGCTGGAAACGTACTGTGAGTAAATGTGCGTTCAAGGTGGATATTCAAAAGGCTTATGATACTGTAAACTGGGATTTCTTGAAGACTGTTCTTATCCATTTTGGCTTTCACAGCTCCATGGTGCATTGGATAATGGTATGTCTTACATCTGCCTCTTTTTCTATTTGTGTAAATGGGGAATTACATGGGTTTTTTAAAAGTAAACGGGGTCTGAGGCAGGGTGACCCTATGTCGCCTTACCTTTTTACTATTGTGATGGAAGTTTTTAACTTGATGGTTAAGAGACAAATTAGGAGGGATGTTAGGTTTCGTTATCACTGGGGGTGTAAGAAGCTCATGTTGACCCACTTATGTTTTGCGGATGACCTTTTATTACTTTGTCATGGTGATGAAATCTCTGCTTGTATTTTGAGAAGGACCTTAGATGAATTTACTATGTGTTCTGGTTTGTACCCTAGTTTACCTAAGAGCGCTGCTTTCTTCGGAAGTGTTTCTGATGTGATCAAGGATAGAATTCTCATGGCCATGCCGTTTAGTATTGGACATCTTCCTATGAAATACTTAGGTGTTCCCCTTACTGGTAAGAGAATTAGTAATGCCGATTGTAGAATTTTGATTGATAAAGTTAAAAGTAGAATTCAGAACTGGAGGAATAAGACTTTGTCTTTTGCGGGTAGGCTCCAGCTTGTGTCCTCAGTTCTGTCTTCTTTTCATGTGTATTGGGCATCAATGTTTTTACTTCCTGTTCATGTTTGTGATAGCATTGATAAGGTTCTTAAGAAATTCTTGTGGTCTAGTGGTGATGATGGTAGTGGAATTGCTAGTGTTGCGTGGAAGGATGTGTGTAAGCCAAAAAATCAAGGTGGTCTTGGTCTTAAACCTCTTAGGCTTATGAATGAGGCGTTAATGACTAAGCATCTTTGGAATATCATCAGTAAGAAAGATTCGTTGTGGGTTAAGTGGGTTCATTTATATAGGATCAAAGATAGAAACATTTGGTTCAATGTCAGTTCTGAACATGGAGCATGGAGTTGGAATCAGATTTTAGAGCTTCGTGATAAGATTCGTGATTTTGTTGTTTATAAATTAGGTAATGGCAGGAGTTGTTCTATGTGGTTTGATAAGTGTGGTATTGATGTTAATGATAAGGTTGCTGATTGGATAGATGTTAATGGGTGGAAATGGCCACTGGAATGGAATACTCTATTTGGTAAAGTTTTGAATGTCCCGGTGCCTGTTTTATTAGATGACTGTGAGGATAAGGTTTTATGGATTAATAAGAAGAATAAGGATGTTTTATTCAGTGTCAAGGAAGCTTGGAAAGCGTTAAGGGTTGATAGTCCTAAAGTCATTTGGCATAAGCATGTCTGGTTTAGCCAATGCATTCCTAGGCATGCTTTTGTTCTTTGGATGGCAATGAGAGGTAGGCTTAAAACAACTGACAGGATTTCCAAATGGTTTAATGTTTCTAGCACCTTATGCCCTTTGTGTAAAAATGATGATGAGAGTCATAATCACTTGTTTTTCAAATGTCAGTTTTCTAAGTTAGTTTGGGAAAACCTTAAACAGTTATGCAAACTGGATGATGTTTCTTGTATTTGGGCTGAGATTGTTTCGGGAATATCGGTTAGAATTGCTAATAGTTCTATTTGGAGTGTGGTTCAGAGGTTAGTTTTTGGGGCTGCGGTTTATTTTATATGGCAAGAAAGAAACATTAGGATATTCCAGAATGATTTTAGAACTGATGAGACTGTGTTTAAGATCATTGTTGATACTGTTAGACATAAACTTATGGGGTTGAAGATTAAGCGTTCTTTAGAAGTGGAGAATGTTGCTAGAATTTGGAAGATCCTGGTGAAAGGTATTCTAAATGGTGTTAGTATGGGTCAAAATGGTGATGCTAATGGTGTTACGTAGTCCTGGTTTTGTCCTTATTCTGCACAGGTTGTTATCTTGTTGGGTGCAGAATATATTGTGTTGGTGTTTCGGTTTTGATGATTATTGGATTATATGCAACTGGCTATGCACTACAGACTATAAGTTTAAGCTCTGCGCTGGTCTACTATTTGGAGGTAAGTGGTTGGGTAGACTATGCACTACAGAGTTTAAGCTTCTTTTCTGCGCTGGCCTTTTGTTTTTTGGAGGTGTTCTTTGTGGGTATAATGTTCTGGATGTGGCATCTTTTTGGATTAGTTTGGTCAGTCACACAAGATTGGTCTTTATTCAAAGTCAAGAGCAGATCTGTTGGGCTGATCAGGGTACTTGGTATTGTGTTTGGAACCCTCGTAGCAATTATTATTGTGCTGATGCAGTTTACCATGTGTTCTTTTGCATGCTGGTTGATCTTCATCATTGGGTTTGCTGGTTTTGTTTGGGCACTGGATTTTGGAGCAGTAACCAAATTTTTGACCGTGGTGAGGATATTTTAATCAATTACAGGTTCTCTATTTACATGCTATGCACTTCAGGTGAAAGCGGGAGCTTTGGGATTTTTTCTTATTATGTATTTGGTGTAGTTGAAGTTCCAGGTATGTTAAGTAAGCGTTTTCTTTGGTTCTTTGCAATTAGCCTGTGCCGGTCTGGTTTTATTGGCATTAGATGGTGGTTTTGCAATTGGCTATGCACTACAGATAGTATGATTAAATTCTGCGCTGGCCTGCTATTTGGAGGTTTGTGGTTAAGTAGGCTATGCACTACAGAATTGAGTCTTACTATCTGCGCTGGCCTTTTGTCATGGGTGGATAATTGGATGGCTAACAAGATTATGGTCAAATGTCATCCATGGACTTGGTTCTATTTTTGTACTAATGAGGGCCTGTTGAGGACTATTAGTTATATGAATATTATCAAGTTCCATGGTTTTGACATTTTTAACTATTTTCCTCTGTGGTTTCCCTTTTGTTGGTGTAATGAACTGGTTGTGGTTTCTCTCAAACAGTTTCTTATGAGTTTAATGATTAGTGAGACTGTTTTAAGTTTCTGCACCAGGTCTGTTATGTGGTTTGGATATGTTGGTCTTTTCATTGTTAGATTTTGTTTGGTTTCTGTGATGGGGTATGGGGTTGTTTGGAACAGTTGGAGTTGGGGCTTTTTTGACTATGTTACTTACTACTCTAACGCAAACATATCTTGTACTCTTTTTCCTTGCTCAAAGTTTTCCCACAGGGTTTTTATTTGGCAAGGTTTTTTAATGAGACAAGGTATTTGGGTGATTGATTGCTATGATGATTCATCCTATCTCTTGGCTGCTATCAGAAGTATAGGCTACTCAAGATCTAGATGGTTGATGGTTTTTTTGCTGCATGTCTTCTGCTAATCAGTGCTGTTTCTCTTGAATATCAGCTTTTGCATCTTGGCTTTCTTAAGTTATCTCATATGGTGATGTTTGGATATGCTTTGGTTGGTCCCTTAGTATACTCCATGATTCAGAGTATGATGGTATCTCTTGATCAAGCTTGTTATTGTTTGTAATGGCTGGTGTTTGGGGGTTGCTTGTTTTTGGTGTCATTTCTTTAGTTGGTTATCTTGTTATTTTGTCATTAGCAGCTTTGTTTATTGTTTTGTGTTGTTGTCCATTTTTATTTTCTAGGCAAGAAAAGATCTACTTAGGGGTTGTCCTTGTAGTATCTTTTTCTTGTGCTATTCCTTGTACATAACTTTTTCCATTTTATTTAATGTATTTTACCTTTAAAAAAAAAAAAAAAAAAAAAAAAGAAAGAAAAAAAGAAACAACCCTTAGCTTAACCTTGGCTTTGTTTTGGCCTCAAAGAATCAAAATACACTAAGGTTTCTTAGCCATGGTTGTTTTCCGGTATACAACAGGTTCGGTTAGTTTTTGTAATTTTTAGGATTTGTGGTTCACTTTATGCTTATGTGCACCCGAGTTTTTGTAGAAAAAGTCATTCTGAGCAACTTTTGTGTTTTACACTTTTGCTAATTCGGAACAGAAAAGGGTCAAAACCTCGTTTTAAAATCGTTTCAGCAAGCTTTCTTGTTCCAACACTATATTTACCTCTAGTAAATATTTTTATATTCCCTAACAGCTTCTCAATAAAAGGGTCAAGTCCTTTTTAAGTGATTCAAAAGCTCAAGTTCATATTTTTATATTCCCTAACAGCTTCTCAAGCTTAATCAAGTCCAAAGTCCAAAGTTTACTTATATCAATAGTCTAATTACAAGTAATTACTTATATTTCATTGCAGAAAGTTTGGCTGCACATTAAGTCCTGCCAAAACGACCATAAGTTGATTTCATAAAACTGAGTCGACTTCCAGAAATAATCAGAACCATGGGCTTTTCCTAAATGAAATATGGTGTGCAGATTTTGACATGTTTTGCCATTTTGGCTCTCGCCACCCGGCGAAACGACCATAAAACATAGCTCTAAAGCCTATCTTATTGAATTAACCTCAAAGTTTACTGAGATGATCAGTTTAATAAATCTTTGGGCCTGTTTCGGATTTCAACTTACAAAACCCACCTAAGGCTTGTTTTAGCTACTTTTCATGTTACAAACTTCATGTACAACATCAATCAAGCCATATTACATATACTACTTATATCAAATTACATCCAATGAATATAAATTATTATAACCATATTCAATAAAAATGAAGAGTATCACAATTCTTACAAGGATTAGGTTGGAAAGTTACAAGAATAATCAATCCTAAACCCTTTCTAATATTCACCCTTGTCTTGAATCTTTTCACCACTTAATTCAAACCTTTATTAACCACCCAATAACCTTTCTACCTCAGCCCTTGAACCTTCTAATCACCTTGATAAAACTCTAGAATGACAAGCTTGTTGGAGGAAAATAAACCAATAACTATCAAGAGCACTATGAACCTTCAAGATGAACACATAAACTAGCCAAGAAATTTGATGGTGATGGTGTTTGGGGCTGCTTAAACTCACGGCCAAGGAAGGATGGAGAAGAAAGATTGATTTTTGGGTAAGATTGCATGTTATAATGAATTAGATAAGGCATTATATATGTTCTAGTAATACATGTGTCGTAATGCATGACCAAAAGATAGTAAAACAAGGACATGTGGCTTAGGTGCCTTCATTTGGACGTCACTTTTGGTGAGTTGATGATAAGTTTGTTGGTTTTTATAAGTATTGAGTTTACAGGGTGTAGTTTGGTCCTTGTAATTACTAACGTTAAGCCTTTAATTCACGAAACTTAAAACCGGGTAACATAAGAATATAATATTTATGAAAATGTCAAAACTTATCAATATACTCTAACTAGGTATATTAAAAGTGTGATAAGTCTATTTGGGTGCGTCTATGTTGTTAAAACCTAATAACATAGGTTTGAGCACGCGCATTACGTAAAGAGTAAAATATTTATGTAAGAAAAATAAAGTGGCAATAATTCATATAAAATATGACTATTGGTGAAAATAGAGTATTTTGAACACCTAGACTTATCGTAGTCTTGTGTTGACCGCGAGGAAAGTTTACACGATTAAACTTTCGTAATTAATAAAGTAACAACTTTAAATAATTATTTATAGCCATAGGTGAACAAAATGTTCAGAGTGTAATAATTCGAACCAGAGTGAATTATTTAACTTGGAAAATTACCAGTTACAGTATTTCCTTTTACGTTATGGTAAAAGTCAAATAGTCAAAAGTCAGAGTCAAAGGGCAATTTAGTCATTTTGCCTTATGAAAATTTACGAGTTGCTACATAATGACCCTTACCCATAGGTAAGGGAATAGCAACATCAATTGATTCCAAAACATCGCTATCAGCAGATAACTCAATGAGAACCCGTGCATATGAATAACGACCCCAAGGATTGCTACACATAGCATTAGTACCCGCATCAAAACGTATAGTTGCATTGTGTTGTTGTTCATCTGGATTTGTATTTTGCACGACATATTGATGATGAACTGAAGTTGCTACTGTGGAAGTGTCTAGGTTGTATACGTATTCTTTGGTAATTCTTATTGGTATTTGGTGTTGCATCTAAACATACACATTTGGAGCGAGCTTATGCTTGCTGCTCTATCCGTGGTTTTAGAGTCTATCACCAAATGTTGTATGAAATTTGTGCACTAATTTTTAATTTGATGATCCATGGGTGTGTGATGATCGTTTACACTTCTGGGTGGATATCAATCGTGTCCTATGTCTAGGGTGCTTTTCTGGATCACATGGAAGTTGATCTGAAGTTCTACGATGGTTATGTTCTTGGTGCTACCTTAGTGAATCATGTTTTAATTCCTATTTATATTCACTTGCATAGTCATTGTAGGGGTAAGTTGTATTATGTAAGTTATAAGAATAGCGTGTCATTCTTATATGAGAGTCTGTAAGTGTCCTAAGGGACTGAGATGAGGGAAGTCACCTTCATCCTTTGTACTTCAATGTATTTGGTGTAATGCATTTTACCAGGGTGAAAAATCCATTTTACCCAAAAAAATGTTGTCGATTATGTCTATTTCTACGGTCTTAAAATTAAAGCAGATGAGATAGAAATGATGTGAAGTTTCTGTCTATTCTTTAGCTGTACTTTGTGATATTTTTTTATCATAGGTAAGAAAACCTATAAAATATTTTAAAAACATCAACATCAGTTAATTTTTTTATTAAACATCAGTTAAAACCTATGTAGGTGTATTGTTACTTACCAATTCAACATCAATTAAAGTTTTGCGCGGTGATTGTCTTAAAACAGAATACATATTCCCATCCATAAGTCTGTTTATCTTTTCTTCATTCTTTCCAATTTCAATGAGGTGATGAGGCTATTTAAACATTTAATCATTATTAAACATAATTAATTTACAATTTCAAATTTTATAATATAATTGCAGTTTCCAAAACACTCACCAACATTCCTGTATTAATATACATTTGCAGAACCTGAAAGCTTGTCTCTATATCGTTCCTCATGATTTAGCATTAAACTCCAAACGTCAATTAGATTTGCGGCAACTTGAACTTCAGGATAAAGGCTTTCAAAAAATATCCATTCCATTTCTAAGTCCTTTCTTTTAAAAACAATTTCACTGCGATGAAATAGAAAATAAACTGTTATGCAATAGAATGTAAAATGAGATGCAATAAAATTTTAACTGTGATGCAATAAAATTTAACTGAGATACAGTAATATATATTTTCCTTCGTTGCTTATACTCCATATGTATTCAATTAATTTCTTTTCTTCTTTAGTAAATGGTTTGTTCATAACAACTTTTCTTACATAATATGGTGAAACCATAGAATTAGATGGCTAAAAAAAACCCTATTTTTCTCTCTCCCTAGGGGAGATTTCTGGCCGCCCTATCCCTCCTATTCCGGCCAAATAACAACCACTACTCCGCCTCTCTATCATTCTTTATTGAGTGATATGAAACCGTCCCTATCATGTGGCCATAACCATAACCGATTGAATTTGATGATTTATTATTTAGGGTTTTGCTTTTTTTAAAATCGTCCCTCTTATTCTTTATCATATGTCGGTTTATTAATGATGTTACATATATAAGGGATGATTTTATGAACCCTAAACGATTACTTTTTGTGATCGTTTTTAGGGTTTACTTTTTATGATCGTATGCTGGTACATGTTTCGATGTCGGTTTTAATCATCTTTTTTATATTAAAACGGGTTCTTACTGGGTACGATATTGGATCTGCTCGTTCATCTGAATGTAACCCTTATTAGGGTTTGGTTCGTTAACTGCTTGTTCTTGATCAGATGTATGTATGGATGTGTGGGTTTTGGAGAGAGTGTATGTCATGTTGATGGATGTTATGGATCTTCTCAGACCTGGTCGTTATATTCATATGTTCGGTCTGTGTTGTGATCATTGTGGTGTTAGGGTTGTGTGAAACCCTATTTTGTGGTTGATCGTTGATGAATTGATGCTGTCATGGGGTGGTTTGTTTTGATGATCGACTGCATATTGGAATGTTAGGGTTATTAAACCCTAGTTTAGTGCTTATGCGTGATATAGCTGCTATATACATGATCGAATTACGTTTTACTTAGCTGCTGTTGATCGATAATGCTTGATGTATGTGGGGATATTGGTTGTTAACACGGTTCATCATTCAAGGACATGTGTGTATTGTTATTTTTATGGTTCTACTGATTGATGTGCTGAATATTATGGAAGTTAAGTTTTAAGAGTTCTTATTCAAAAACTCTACTGATCTTTTTGGTGCGACTTGATCCTATTCATGATTATCAAGGTTCGCTATATGGTTGTTAGGGTTTTCTTTAACCCTATTTGTTTTGTTATGCTATATCATGCTGCTACTGTTCACATGTATCACATCTTCGGGTAGTAGTTTATGGATTTAGTGTATGATGGGTATGGTGGTGGTTTTGTTTGTGGTGTTTGTTACTACAAACAGATTGTATGTTGAAGGTCGCCTGGATTTTTCTGCGTGGATGCTTCATGGAAGTTAAGGTGGACCACCATAGTGATATAGAAGGCTCAAGTGTCGTTCTTGAGTAGTATTGTTAATTTTTATGTACTTTTGTCATTATTGGTTGGTTCATTTTATTGGAAGTTATAAGAATGGTGTGTCATTCTTATATTCGAGTCTGTAAGTGTCCTAAGGGACTGAGGTGAGAGACTCACTCTCATCCGTTGTACTTCAATATTTTTTGGTTAATATACTTTACCAGGGTGCAGGATTACTCCCCTTTACCCAAAAAAAAAAAATAGAATTAGAAGGCTAAACTTCACGCTTTTCCTTTTGATTATGAACTGCGGTAGGAATACAACTTTTTGTAATGATGGAGGAATATATCTTATTGGTGTTGCATGAATAACATTTTCTTCTTTCTTCTCAGGCAATCTCTTTTTTTCCCGTGGCTTTTTAAAATTTGCCTTTTCAAAATTTTGTTTTTCCTTTGCATTTTCTTCTTCAATGTTTTTATCAGATGCCATATAAACACATTTCTTTCACGGCTTTCAAAGATTCCTTCATTGTTTTTTATTAACTTCAATTTGCTACCATTGGATGTCTTCATATTAACTTCCCTCTGTATTTCAGCAGATATTGGAATTTTTTTTTGGGTAAAGGGTTTTACCCCGGTAAATATATAACCAAAAATAATGTTAATTACAAATGGAATGTGGCAGAAGTACCACATTAACCTCAAGCTAGAAGCTTCATAAATTAGTGCTTATGACATGCCATAAACACAATGAACCTAGATTTATTACATCACCTAACTAGGCCAACGACAAGAAAAAAACTTGTAACAAGCGAGCATCCCGCATTCCAGCCATTACACGAAGGGGGCAAGTCGACCCAGGAAGTATGTCTCCTTAAAAACCCTTTCCAAGAAAAACCCAAAGGGAAAAACCTTGGAGTAGGGAAAAAGAGTACAACCCTTACCTGGCACTCCCTTCGTGTATAATACAAACACTTGGAATCTTCCATTTATCAAGAATCAGACGAGCCCGTGGGGTTATCTTCTTGAATCTGAAGGTAACCAGCTTCAACCGAATGGTAGATACGATAATTTGGACCACTTCAGCTACAGTAGACTTCTTTTGCTTGAAGAGCCTTGAATTACGTTCCAACCAAATATAGTATGAAGTAGCAGCAAGGAGTAACCGAGATATGATACTACGAACCAACCGCCCCTTTAAATGGGAATAAGGAATGTAACAGCATCATCCAACGAAGGTGGGACAGTGTCCATACCAGATAAATCACGAACTTGCATCCAAACCTGCATAGAAAACTGACACTTAAAAAACAAATGAGAGTGAGAGTCCGGAACCAAGTCACATAGCGGCCATCTAAGCAAGTCCAAGTCAACATTTGGACCAACATCCCATTGGCGCATTCTATCCTGAGTCTTCAATTTTTGCTTGATAACAAGCCACAAATGTATAGCATGCCTCGGAATACAATGAGAAAATCAAGGAACATGATACCACTCCACCAGGTCCGCCCTTAGGCGAAGGGAATCCCAAGCAGCCGAAACCGAGAAACGACTAAGCTTACCATCCAAAGTGCGCCATAATAAACTATCATCAATTTCGTTAAGATTAGGTACCGGAATAGCAGCTAACAAAGGGAACCTAGATAACCAATCAGGAGGCCATCGCGAAGCACCATTAGTTATCACATCACAAACCAAATCAGATAAATTTAACCCAGCCCGAGCAATATCTCTAGCAGTAAGCAATTCACGAATATGGCTTAACTCACACCACATATCAAACCAAACAGAGGTAGCCTTTCCATTATTAATCTTATGCCAAATAAACGAACCTTGGCTCTAATCGCAAGGAGCTTGCGCCATCCCCAACTAACATCTCCCAAGCACGGGACATCCCAAAAGCTTCTACCACGAAGTTTATAAGAATGAATCCATTGTACCCATAATGACTCTTTATTTGACAAAATACTCCAAATATGCGTAGTCATAAGGGCAATGTTAAAGTCATCCAGTCTACGAATACCCAAACCACCTTCATGTTTAGGCTTACAAACAGACTCCCAAGCAACTTTGGCCTTACCCCTTTTCATTTCTCCTTGGCACCAAAGAAAACCCCTCATAAGCTGCTCCAATTCATGAATGATACGGGTGGGAAGAATAAAAACAGAGGCCCAATATAGATGCATCGGGGATAACACAGACCTGACCAACTGAAGCCTACCCGCATTCACATGACCTTCCAACTTTTCAACAAGAACCTTGCAATGCCTATAAAGTAGACGAGATGATATAAGAGGAACCCCAAGATACCTGACAGGCAGAGAGCCTTCTGCAAATGGCATAGACTGAAGAATAGCAGCTTTTATAGCATTAGGAACATTACAAAAGAAAGCTGTACTCTTAGGTATGCTCGGAACAAGACCCGAGACATTCTTGAACTCCTCCAAAGCTTGCATTATGACATGAACATAATCCGGATGGCCTCTAGAGAACAAGAAGAGGTCATCTGCAAAACAAAGGATAATAATTTTCTGTTGTTCACACAAATGATGAAACTGAAAATCCGCTGAATTAGAAACCTTTTTCCGCAAAATAAGAGTTAGCACCTCCATCACCAAGGTAAATAAGTAGGGGGATAAAGGGTCACCTTGCCTAAGACCTCGCTTCCCTTTAAACCAGCCATGAAGGTCCCCATTAACACATATAGAATATGAAGTAGATGAGATACACACCATAATCCAATCAACCATTTTGGCGTGAAAGCCAAACCCAATCAGAATAGCTTTAAGAAACGCCCAATCAACCGTGTCATATGCCTTTTGGATATCAACTTTAAAAGCACACCTAGGCGGACCTCTCCCTCTATGATAATTCCGCATAAGCTCTTGGGTAAGTAATATATAATCAGAAATACGGCGCCCATGAACAAATGCAGATTGGTTAATACTAACCAACTTATCAAGGCCCTCTTTAATATGGTTAGCAATAATTTTGCTAATGCATTTATAAAGGACATTACAACAAGAGTTAGGCCGATAATCAATAATCTTAGATGGGGTAGACGCTTTAGGGATCAAAGATATAATGGTATGATTGATTTCCTTAAGTAACTTACCATTAATGAAGAAGTCCCGAATAGCGCAGGTAACCTCATTACCTACAATATCCCACGCTTTCTTAAAAAACGCGGCAGTGTAACCATCAGGACCAGGGGCTTTATCATCCCCCATCGAAAACAAAGCTTCCTTAATCTCAGCATCCGTGACATGACGAACCATAGAAACAGCCAATTGGTTAGGAAGAACTATAGAAAATATATCTTAAGCATCAAAATAGCTACAATCTCCTTCAATACCAAGAAACTGTTCATAATGCACAACAAATGCACCTGCTACCTGGTTACCTTAATACAGAATATTGTTCGAGTCTCGAACCAATTTGATTCGATTACGGGCACATTTACTTTTTACAATATTATGAAAGTAAGCAGTGTTAGAGTCACCCGCATGAAGCCACTGGACTTTAGATTTCTGCTTTAAGAACCACTCTTCATCCAATATAGCCTCCTTAAGCGCAAGGAGATAGTGAGCATACTCATCCCGAATGGCTGAATTAGATGGATCCTTATCAATGGCCTTTTGGACCTCATCTAACTCCTTTCGAATCCTATCCACCTGCTCATGAAGATTACCTTGATTGTTCAAAAGCTTACGAATAGGGGATTTCAGCCCCTTCGGACGTTGGACAACACGATACATAGCACAACCATGAACATTAAGATTCCACCCCGCAGTAACCGTATCAAGAAACCCATCTTTATGAACCAAAAAGTTAGCGAACTTGAAAGGTTTAGGCTTAAGCTTAGTTACCTGAGGGATACGGAGAAGACATGGAGAATGATCCGAAATACGATATGGTTGGAATATAGCAAAGGAACCTGGAAAGGAATCAGAAAACTGCAGATTACCCATCACCCTATCAATTTTCTTCAATGTACCACATGAGCCTTTTGGTTTTTGATTCCAAGTAAAATGAAGACCAGTACTATTAACATCCTCAACCTCCATCCTCTGAACATAATCTTTGAATTCGCGCATAGCAATGTCAGGCGTGTAACTACCACATGAATGATCTTCCAAGTTAAGAGCCGCATTAAAATCACCCAACAAGACCCAAGGCCTACTACGCATAAAACCAGCATGACACACAAGGTTGGTCCAAAGAGCACGACGATTCCCATAATAGTTATCTGCATACACAAAGGAACAAAAAAAGGTTTTGCTGTCCGCACGAATATTAACATGTACATGCATAACTTTGTTAGTTTGAGACATAATCATAACATCAACAATGTCATCATTCCAACCAAGAATAATACGGGACCCCTTATCACAAAGACTACCATTTGACGTCCACTTCCATCGACGACACACATTATGACATGTATCATACACCACAGTAGCATCCACATGAGATTCCAAAATCGCACACACACTAAGGTTATTTTCATTAACTACCTGTCTAACCTCTTTTTGTTTAGGGGAATGGTTCAAACCACTTATATTCCATGAGGCGATACTAAACATCAGGAACATTTAGAACAGGAGTGCTTGCCCTGGTTTATCAAATAGATTACCTGATTCATCAAATACATTTTCAACCTCATCATCATCAGCCAATCCTTTATTCGCATCCACATCATCATCAGTAGCCATAGGGTTAGATGTAGTCACATTAACAGCCAAAGATGGGTTACTTACCTTAGTTAAAGGATAGCTAGTACTATGAGTAACATTATGAGCAGGTTGACTATCCTTATTAGGTTGTGTCGAAGTAGAGGCATCTACAGATTAGGGGATGACCAGAACTAGTACTAGCTTCCCCTTGGGAGGGTTTGCTAGTAGAAGGAGTGGTGACAGGTTTAGGCCTATATTGCATATTTCTACCAACTGGAACCCCATTAAATAGATTCCCAGTTTTATTAGCTTTAGCACCCTTCATAGTTTTACCCTTTTTACCCACCTGTTGAAACCCATCACTATTTTCCACCACAACTGGTTTAGTCACAACTTTCTTAGGGCAAGTATCAACAGAATGGCCAAAAATCAAACAAACATCACATCTAGGAGGTTTCCATTCATATTCAACCCGAATAGTTTCTGAAGAAAATCCAAGTCTATCAATAAAGGGTACCCCAACAGTAATAGATTCCTTAAGGGGAGCATGAGAGTCAATTTCAATTAAATAACGAGCAAAGCTACTCCTACCCCACGAATCAATACACGTAGAGCTAGTATAAGAATCGAGCATAATAGGCTTACCAATATGTGTAGCAATTATACTAATACCATCCTCAGAGAACACCTGTAAATGAACATCATGCAGCTTAACCCATACTGGGATACGGGTTAATTCCTCTTTCGTCAAACTAGTACTCATGGTCCACTTTTTAAGTATAATAGGGCTGTTTTGTATCATCCACGGACCACCTTCTAAAACAGCCTCCAAGCCAACTTGAGAATCAAACTTAAAGAAAAAGAAGCTTTTTGCATTCATCATAATATGTTTTAGCCCATACTTAGCCCAGTTGTTACGAACAAAGTACTCGACCACTGGAAATGCAATACGCATACCAAGGAAATAACCATATAAGGTATTATCCAATTTAGTACTAATATTTTCAACCACCTTAAGAGGAATGGAAACGTCAACGCCATTAAAAATATTATCAACAATAAGTGTGCGAAAATTAGATTTACCTTTCACATTTTCCGTATTCGTACCACTTGTAGCACCAACATATGATCTAGGTAATGAAACCTCAGCAGATTGGACAACAGGTGCAGCTCCATAAGGTTGCTCCGTATGAGAAGAAACATGTACCCGTCCCGCTTTAGATGAAACACTAATACCATCACCACTAGGTAAATTAGCACCCCTAGTGGTGTCCTCAACACCATGACCAGTATTTGAACCACTTGGAATGTTAGTACGAGTAGCATCACTAAGGAGTGGATATTCGTGCATGTTTAAAGTAATCATACTACCAACGGGGTCGTCCATAGCATTTAACTCAGTAACGACACCAGTAGGACCAGCGTCCCAAAATACATCATCATTATTAGCCTTAGTATTACCCTGAATTTCATAAATATGCTCAAAAAAACCACTCTTACCCGAGAGATTTGAATCCTTATGCTGGAACGCACTTGTACCCAAGGTTGTGTGCGTAGTCTTAGTAGCTCCAATCACAACAGAATCCGTTACATCCTTAAGTTTAGGGTCAGGTCCCACTTCAGTAACACCATCAGAATAACGAGCAGGTACATCCAAACTACACAAGACGCTAGGGTTTCTCAAGACGCGTTTAGCAAGTTTTCATTGTGACGCAACCTGAGTACCAACTTCTTGGTCCTTGAATTGCTGCATACGAGCTTTCAAGGCCTCCATATCTAACTTGCCATCACCCATGCCTTCCATAACAAGATCGACAAACAAAAAAACAGAAAACAAAACCCTAATCGCAAAGAATCAAAAGTAACCAGGAAACACGAAGAATCAAACGTCCAATCTTCAACACGAGGTCCTAAACATAGTTTAGGCATGCATTAAACGAACTAAAGAACAACATTAACCAACATCCACCATAGCGTAACAAATTAAGAATGAAAACCAGAATTATCGAAACCCTAAAAAAAACGATCAACAAAAAAACCCTAAACAACTAAGCGATTACAAAAACCTGGAATAATCAAGCAAGAACACAAGTGTAATTGCGTAATAATAACAGATTAGAGCAAAGGATTAAGAATTTAGAGCTTTGTTAATCGTAATTTTATGAATGTAAGGGAATCGGTATTTTTTTTTCCAAGCGCCAAAGGGAATGTCGACTTTAGGGTTTTTGTATTTTATCAAGACACATGGTTTTAGCAGATATTGGAATTTCAGTTAATAAAACCTCTTTTCTTTCTTTAAATGTTGGTTTCATAGTATGATCTTCAAAAACTCTAGAACTGTTTCTGAAAAGCTTCAACTTTACACTATGAAACGACTTTGGGATTCCTTGTTTTTTTTCTCAGCAACTCTTCTCATCTTGCCGACTAAACCTTTTTTTTCCAGATTTTCTTGGGTACACAAAAATGTGATCGAAGAAAGCTTTTTATTGGGATTCCTTGTTTTTTTTCTTCGTTTACACTATGAAATGATTTTCTTGCTGATGTTTTTTTCGTTGTTTACACAAGGAATCCCAAAACAAGGAACTATGAAACGATTTTCTTTATTGTGTTCAATTTTGGGATTCCTTGTTTTTTTCCAGATTTTCTCAGCAACTCTTTCTTCAATCACATTTTTAAAAAACCTTGAAGGAACTATTACATTTTTATGGAAGTTAGGGTTCGTTGAAACCTTAGTTGGCTGCTATGGCACGTGGCTTGTGATTGGGTAAGTTCAAGCTTCTAAGGTCGACGTCAATACTTTCTGGTTTCGTACTAGGTGGAGATGTCTGGATCGCATGGACTATGATGTTCAGTTCTATGATGACTATGGATTTGGTGCTGTCTTGTGGGAAACAAGTAGTTACTTTTTCATTTTTATATCCATTTGTATAGTCATTTATAGGTGTAAGTTTATTATGTAAGTTATAAGAATATCATGTCATTCTTATATAGTGGTTGCATGTAAGTGTCCTAAGGGATTGAGATGAGGGAATCACTTTCATCCGTTGTACTTCAATGTTTTTTGGTTAATATATTTTACCAGGGTGCAGGATTACTCCCCTTTACCCAAAAAAAAAACTATTACCTTTCTGGAATCATCTTCAACAATATCTTCGTTAACACTCTGCTTATTAAATTCTTTCTCGCTTTCAACTGTAATATAAATACACATACATTAAACATACAAAAGATTATTGATTAAAATTTCTAGTATAACGTTTTAACCTTGGTCATCTTGAATAATATCTCCATTAACACACTCCTTACCATATTCTTTCTCGCTTTCAACTGTATATATGTCAAACAGTATTATCCACAAAATACACGCTACTGCATCAATTCATTAAAACTACTGTATCGTCATTACAAATACTAACACAAGCACTTCCCAAACTACTGCATCGTCATTACAAATACTCACACAAGCACGTTCCAAACTTTAAATCATACTACCCAAACTTTAAATCATACTACCCTACTGCATCATCAATTCATAAAATATTCACACAATAACTTTCCTACTGCACCAATTCATAAAATATACTGCAGTGTCATTACAAATATTCACACAACCATAATATAGGAATATTTACCGAAAAACACATTCTACTACATCAAGATAATACACTTACATACACTTTTCAAATTCTAAAATACTACGTACGACCTAGTCAAACACATCCTACAGCATCAGTTTGTTAAAACTACTGCATCAGTTCATTAAAACTACCGCATCAGCCATTCAAATACACTGACATACATATTTCAAAATCTAAAAACACACTACGAATGACCTAGTCAAACAATTTTTATAGAATAAACTCATTTTAATGTTCTAACCTTGATTATTATCTTCTTGCTTTCTGCTACCACCTTCAACAATATCTCCAGTAACATCCTCCTTATCAAACATTTTTGGCTTTCATTTTTATAAAATAAATTGATTATGATACAATTAAATATAGATTAAACTTATATTTAATTATAAGGAGGCACAGTAAGTTCTTACCTCGATCAATATCTATAATATCATATTCATTCAAATATTCTTCCAAATTATCTTCTGGATTGGCTTCAACACCATCTTCATTAACCTTTTCACCTGTATTTGAATCTTTGACTGCATCTGAATCAACTATATAATTATACAACTCTTTATAGAGTGTATTTATTTCATCCAACAATTTTTTCATCTCCTCATCATGTGGATATGTTGATAATCCTATCTTCAGCTTTTCATTTGCATCCATCATCAACTTCTTACTATTTGCCAAAATTTGTTTTATACTTTCTTTCTTTTCCTGTATCAACAATATTTATGTTATACCATCAACTTCATTAACCTTCTAATTTACGCATAACAAAGTAAATAACATTACCTCTTTTGATTTTGACTTGAATTGTTCACCTTCCTCAAATGGATCAATTGTTCCATACATTTTATTAGACAGTTGAAGTTGGGGAGTATGAAGTTGATTTGTTATGTTTTTATCATCGTCGTCTTCATCTGTTATTAGCATTGACTTATTTTTATATTTAATGCACCTGATATGTGAAATAAATAATTATACCTGATTGTTGCATATCAATTCTTTTTTTTCTTCAAAATCTTCTTTGGAGATTCAATTAGTTGCAAACCTTCCAAGATTGGAAGTTGACCAAAACCACCTTTACTTTCTTCTTTTTCTCTTTGCCTTAACAATTTCGTACTCCACGATTTAAATGCTGGCATAGTTCTATTGATGGTAATAGTTTCAGAAAATGTTGAGTTGACGTATATAAGCTTCAAAAAAAAGAAAAAATAATTATTATTTAATTAATTGCATTGAAGAAGAAATATTGAGATGCAGTAGCTGTTAATTAAAGTTAGATATAGTAGCTATTATTTACCACTAAAAGATCCAGCGAAAGAACTTTTTGTTGTAAACTCCTTTATTACATTCTAAACAATAACTGCACCAATCTAAATTTGGAATTTTCTCTATTTTTCACTGAAAGAAGAAATCTCTGGTTCACCGAACCATCCTTGTTCCCCATTTACAAAAATAGAGAAGAAAACCACCAAAAAGCCTATTTTTAATCTCCAACCTTCATCTTTCATTTTACTCAAATATGATTCAAGCATTTTTAATGTAATTTTCCTTTTATTCTTAGGTCCATTTAGGTCATAAAAAGGCAGTGCCGCTCTCCATCTTGCAGTTGTTGGATCTTCAGTTGTGTTTTGGGGAAGAGCTATAAATTTTATGCTTCCCATTGGAATTCCAAGAATATCTTGAATTAGTTCCCGTGTTACCTTAATCTTTCTATTTTCTCTTAAATTCAAAATGCACTTCTTATCATCAAAATTTCTGCAAACCCACAATCCTAAAGCAGTTTGTGTAGAATCAAAGTTTAAATCTTCACAGAAATCTCCAAATCCCATTTCTTCTAAAACTTTCAATTGCCCAGGAGTACAAGATTGAATAAATTTCTGGAACTTACCTACCAAAAATCTTGTTTGTAAACTTACTCTTTCATCATCTTCATCAATATCAGATTCTACCTTTTTCCTTTTTTTGACACCAACCATTATAGCTTTAAGTTTATTCATCTTTTTATAATTGTTGCTTTCTTCATCAATTTTCCTATTAACAACAATCTTTTTACTCTTTGCCTTCTTTATCCTTTTGAATGATTCTTCATCGAATTCGGTTGTTTCCTCATAATTAGATTCACTTTCCTGCTCATAAACAACCTTTTGAAACTTCTTTTTTGACTTTGAATCAGGCAGATGTTTACTCTTCATCTTTATTACATCAACATGGACAGTCACATGTGAACTAGATTCAGTTTCCTTCATCTTCTTTTTAGGTCTTGTAATTTCTTCATCGCTTTCAGTATTTTCATCAATAAAAGCTTTTTTACAACTATTTTTCTTTGCACCTACTGATTTTTTTCTCTTTGTTGGAGTTTTAATAATAATGTCTTCTTTTATTTGTTTTTCATCGCTCCTACCTGAAACATGACAAACAAAATTAATTTAATAAAAATCAAAATCAAGCAGAAAATTCTTTGACGCTCTAAGCGTTACGTCAGAAAACTAAATTATTCTGCATCACCATATATAATGAACTGCATCAGCATAAGTTGCAACTATCCTTAATAATATAGTTACTAAACATAATACGCCTACCATTAAACTTTTAAAGGTGATGCAGTAACAAAGTAAAGGTGATGCAGAAACAAACAAATGCTTATCACAACATGGATTTATACTTAGCAAATGGAAATTCTACTAGCAGCAGATTTGAGCAAAATAAGAACCTAGCAGTAGATAGAATACACCAACAACATTTTCAATCATACCAGCAGTAGTTAACACTTGGAACATTTCTTCTACTTTGTAACCTAATCTATACTTATATGACACATACAAGAACCTACTGTATCACAACTTTACAAACACTTTTCAACATTTAAAACACTTACGCGCCTGGTCAAATCTAAACTTATATGACACATACATACACTTACTGTATCACTTCATTACAATTACTGCTGCATTCAGAGACACACATACATAAACTTACTGTATCACTTCATTAGCAAATGGAAATTCTACTAGCATCAGATTCTAGCAAAACAAGAACCTAGCAGTAGATAGAATATACCAACAACATTTTAAATCATACCAGTAGTAGTTAACACTTGGAACATTTCTTCTACTTCATAACCTAATCTATACTTATATGACACATACAAGAACCTACTGCGTCACAACTTTACAAACACATAGACAAACACTTTTCAACATTTAAAACAGTTACGCGCCTGGTCAAATCTAAACTTATATGACACATACATAAACTTCTTGTATCACTTCATTACAATTACTTAACTCTTACAAACACTTTTTTGGGTAAAAGGCCTTCCGCCCGGTAAAATTCATTACACCAAAAAATGATGAAGTACAAAGGATGGGGGTGAATCCCTCAACTCTGCCTGATCTGGGCTAAACAAAAGCACTAACAAGCTACAGCCAGCTATCTAACAAGAAACACAAAAGAAATGTTTATTTTTTAGGTAAAGGGGAGTAATCCTGCACCCTGGTAAAATATATTAACCAATACGTTTTAAGTACAACGGATGAGAGTGAATCTCTCATCTCGGCCCGTTACATGGGCAACAGATACACACTATAAAGTGCACTTAACCAAACCTATACCATAAGAAAGACATGTCAATCTTATGGACTACCGAAAAACCAAATTACTTCCTACCACGACCTAAGAGATTAACATCATACATGTCACAAAAATCCTCCAAGTGTCCCGGTAAATCGTAAACCTGAGCAGCATAATCATCCAACTCTTCTAGCTCAAATCCCCCACCTCCCCAGAAGCCAAAAATGACGCCATAGGGTTATCCGGCTCCAAAACCTCATCCTCTTCACTATCAGAACAAGTCACATTCCCGACTTTTGAAAACGGATTACTTACCTTAGTAGCAGAAGAAGTCATAGTCTCCGGAGGCTTACTAGCCGTACCTATATCAACACGAGATTCGTTCCTCCAAGAACCATCCATACCTGCTTCCTTAGTACAACTAGAAGAATCCACAATCTTTGCTTCAACAGTAGTAGAATCAACCACAGGACTTTGGATGCCCGTGTCATCTTGCACCTCAAGAGTCCCAAAAGAGTTAGACATAGTAACAGGTGTACCTGTAGCATTAACACTAGCGGCTTCCGGTGTCTTCGTCTTTGCAACATATACCTGCTTCCTAGGAGCAAATCTAGGACCCTTACCCATATTAATACCACTAGACATCTTCGTACCTTTGGGTTTGGCTTTCCGATTCTGCACCACCTTAAACCCATCATCATGCTCTTCCAAAGACTCTTAGGACTCTTAGGACAACAAGCATTAACATGCCCAAACACTTTACATTCCGTGCAATGTGGAGGTTTCCATTCATATTCAACCTTGATACTTGCCGTAGTAAAACAACTATCGTCCTTTTTAGGGATCGCAATAGTCACCACATGCTTAAGATCAGATTCCGAGGATAATTCAACAAGAGCACGCGCAAAACTAATACGACCCCATGAATCAACGCACATGGAGCTAGTGAAAGCATCTAACATAATCGGCTTACCCACCTGAGTAGCAATAAGGCTCAACCCGTCTTCCGAATATGCAAGTAATGGCACATTATGCAATTTAATCCACACGGGGACTTTGGTAACCTCACTTTTAGACAATATCACATCAGGAGTCCATTTAGTGAGGATGAGAGGAGAGATACGAATAATCCAAGGGCCCCGTTGAAGGACAGTATCAACACCCTCTTTAGAATCAAACTTAAAGAGGAACACACCATCGTCATTCTTCATAAGTTTCTTTAACCCAAATTTACCCCATGTGTTAGTGACGTAGTTTTGGACCAAAGGAAACGCAATATTCTTACCAACAAAGAAACCAACTAGAGTATTGTCATAACGGTTGAACACACCCTCCATAGCAGCTTTAGGTAGAACCGTATCATGATTAGCAATATGATGCTCATTCACCAGTGGTCGAAAGTTAACTTTCTTAGCAACACGTTCCAGGTTTAATACATTAGCAAACGACCGACCATCAGTAGGCACCTTTTCAGAAGTATTCACGTTAGGAGCAGTAGTAGACGCATGTACCACATGCATAGGTGCAGCAAACGTACTATCCTTCGAAGCTACTAGGGAATTCCACATTCAATTTCACACAAACAGCAACTAACTATTTCTTATTGCGTCCCTGCAATTTGAAATCTCCCGAAGAACCACCGCTATAATTGGAATTAGTAGATTAATGAACAATATCATCATAGCTTTCGTAGACTTCATCATCACTTTCCACTACCACCTCCACTTGAGTCTTACTAGAACTCGAATCCTTATAATGAACATTAGATTCTTCCACGCTATTATCTTCATTCATAAGAGCATTAAAAGAGTTCTTCAAAGAGACACTATTAACATCAATAGGACTAGATTTTTCACCATCATTTACATGCTTGTCACGCAAAACCTTAGAATGAGATGTAGAAGCCTTATCACTAGCCTTAATTACATGTCTATAGTAGTAGTTAGGCTTAGGCTTATTTAAGCGGATACCTCCTATAGGCCGAGAAGGATGCTTAGCCTGTTGCTTACCCTTGCCATTCTTGTGCTTTACATCAATAAAACCATCATCATGATTAGCAAACGAAGAAGCAGCTTTACAATTCTTTGGACAATGCTCATCAATATGACCAAAAATCTTACAAACCGAACATCGGGGAGGTTGCCACTCATATTCAATTTCAATAGATTCCAACGAATGGCTAGTTTTATTCAGGAAAGGAATCGTGATAACCAAAGAATCCCTTAAAACCATATCTGACGACACCTCAATAAGAGCTCTCGCATAACCAGTTTGACCCCACGATTTCAGACACATATCACTCGTATACGCATCAAGCATATTAGGCTTACCAATCATAGTACCAATAAGGCTCAAACTCACTTCAGTATAAGCAGCAACCGGTATATTATGTAGCTTAACCCAAACAGGAACATTCGTAATCTCATATTTTTTAAGAACGGAGTTGAGATCCCATGTATTCAAGATGATAGGAATCGTACGAATGAGCCACGGGCCGTTCTCTAGAACTTTTTGCATGCCCTTTCGAGTTGAGAATTTGAAAAAGAAAAAATCATTTTTTAGCATAACACGTTCAATTCCAAACTTAGCCCAAGTATTTTTAACGTAGTTCTCAACTAGAGAGAATTAGGGTTTTTTTATCAAGTGTCTTACATGAGCCCTTATAAACACTATGAGCCTTATACATCAAATACAAGAGATTACTGCATCACTACATCACTTCTTTACAGCTATTACATCATGCATTAAAAAACACACACAAACTCTTTCAAACATTTAAACACTGCATGTCATACCTAGTCTATACTCACATACACGAGCCTACTGCATCAGTGCATTACAGCAATTGCATCAATCAAGTAAACATATACCCAAAGAATTTTTTTTGGGTAAAAGGGATTTTTCACCCTGGTAAAATGCATTACACCAAAAAAGTTGAAGTGCAAAGGATGGGATGAATCCCCCATCTCAGCCCGATCAGAGCGACAAAAATGCACAGCATGTGCAACTTACATGTAACTACTATATAAGAATGACAGGCCATTCTTATAACTTACAAAATAAGCAAACAAGCTACCTTGACTATATAACATAATCAAATAACATGTATGCCCTACTCAGGAATAAAACCTGAGCCTTCCATAGCCATAATAACGAACCATATTATCTTCCATGCCATCCCATAAGCATACTTGAATATCATTAAGCTAAGCAAAAATGGACATGGATGAATAAGCGTACACGAAGTAGCCTTACATATTAATGGTTGGAAATGCTCCATATGACCAATATAACCCGATCAGTTTTTAAATTGAATAGCTTCCAAACCTGTAATAAGCCTTCAACGACATGCCAGAAAATCCATACATGGTACACACGATAACCACATATACCAACCTCACAATAAAGAAATAACCATGGAGCGCAATGATCCGATAAGGACACAAAAACAGCCCCAACAAGAGTACGATCAACTGCAGCAGCAATAATAAGTTTATTGCACAAATCGTCGTATAACACAATGCAATTCAGATCATATAACCAAGTAATAGGGTTTAAGATAACCCTAAATTCCAATAAACCAACCCACGAGGACCTCACGATTAGAATTATGTCCAAGCAACAAATCGGTAACAAATAGGGAGCACAACCCTCACTTCCAGTAATAACGAAACATAAGACCACACATTAGAACGATTAGCACAGGTCTCTATACCCAAAGAATTTTTTACGCTTAAAATGATTGATGCATTATTAGATAAAGAGTGATGCAGTAACAACTAAAGAGATATGCAGTTGATATGGAATGTATCTATACTTATATTCAAAATCAAATAAGAACAAATTTAGAACATTACGCTTAATCTAAACTTATATTTAACAAGCAAATTTATATTTTTTGGGTAAAAGGGTTAATTCACCCCGGTAAAATATATTACGCCAAAAACATTGAAGTACAAAGGATGAGGGTGAATCCCTCATCTCAGTCCCTTAGGACACTTACAGACTCTCCTATAGGAATGCAACACTATTCCTATAACTTACAATATAAGCGTGACAGACCACACTTATAACTAAACATCAGACTACAACGATAAAAAGAATAAAGATAATGCACTTCAAGTAGAAATACTTGAATCTTCAAATCACCATAGTAGTCCAAACTTCCAGCGTCGTCCAAATATACAATATCATTGTCCTCAAATTGAAGTACAGTTCACAAGTTGAACACAACGGTTGGTGAGGGACTCTAAAACCACGGATAGAGCAGCAAGCTCAAAACTCGCTCCAAAGGTGTATGTTGAGATGCAAAACTGACCATCAATACGAATAACCAACAAATACGTATACAACCAACGCACATCCACAATAGCAGCTCCTAACCATCAGTGACCACTCGTAGAAGTGGCTCAACAAGGGTTAGGAACTTACAACCATGCTGAAAAACACAACACATCCACTTCCATACCCTTCAGAAATCATCACCGAGAATGAAAACATCATCATGAGACACATATTCATCATCAACATAATAAGCAGTGACCACGACTTCCAAGAGCAGACAAGAATAGGGTTTACCAGAACCCTAACATCCAATACCATCATATACGAGACCAAAGAAAAAGAAACAACTCCAAACCACCAGGTCTCAGAAATACACAACCATAACCGAAAAATAGAGTTAGAGAAACCCTAAATTCCAGTAAGAATTAGGGTTTTTGAACAAGAGTACCCAAAAAACTTGACTTATATCTCTCTAAACCCACAAACATAATCACATGCATCTGATGTAGAACAATCACTCAACAAACAAACCCTAAAATGGGTTAACGTATAGCGTCATAAGCAAATCAGATGAAGCTCATCACATACCAACGAATAATCAAGAAACCGAACCCTAAAGATTAGGGTTATGGTTAGCATTAAGCATAATAGATCCCAATCAGTCGACCAAATATAAAAACCTAAAAAGGTTTTATAATCATAAAAGCAAATTCAACCAAATGAGAAGACCCCAGATCGTACTCAGCAATATAGAATCGTTTTAAAATCACAAGGATCCTAAAAACGACATAAGAGATATACCATGTACCAGAATACGATCAATAAAATACATCTTAGTCGAAACCCTAGAAAAAATGATCACCATAAAACGTCCGAGAAGACGAATTAAAGAGAACCGATTACATATTATAGTTAGGGTTTCGGCTAATAAATGTAAACACAAGAAAAAGACCAGCCGCCATCTTAAAAAATAGAAAACACAACCCATAGACACGTATTGCATACCCAAGAAGAGTAGAGAGGACGCGTATAGGTTGGTTTATGGTGTACTTAACATTATTTTTTGGTTATATATTTACCGGGGTAAACCCCTTTACCCAAAAAAATAGGTTGGTTTATGGCCGGAAAGTGAGGGGAAGATGGCGGCCGAAAGTCACCAAAGAGAGAGAGAACGAATTAGGGTAAGCAACAACAAGCAAATTTATACTGCATCGCTTAGAATGAAATATAACTAAATAATGATACAGTAGAATACCCTAGCACTAGATAGAATACACCAGCAGAATTTTCAATCATACCAGCAGTAGTTAACACTTGGAACATTTCTTCTACTGCGTAACTTAATCTAGACTTATATGACACATACAAGAACCTACTACATCACAAATTTACAAACACATAGACAAACACTTCGCGCCTAACATAATATAGACTTATATGCCACATACAAGAACTTATTGCATCACTGCATCATAACAACTGCATCAATCTTTCAAGCACATACATAAACACATTTCAACTCTTTAAACACTACGCGTCTAACCTAATTAAGACTTATATGCCTCATACAAGAACCCACTATTTCAATCAATCAAAGACATACAAAAACACTTTTCGACACTTAAAACACTACACGACTAGCCAAATCTAATTTTATATGACACATATATAAATCATTACAATTAATGCATCCTGCATTCAAACACAAACACATAAACTCTTACAAACACTTATAAACACTATGAGCCTTATACATCACATACAAGAGCCTACTGCATCACTGCATCACTTCTTTACAGCTATTACATCATGCATTCAAAAACACACACAAACTCTTTCAAACATTTAAACCACTACACGCCATAACTAATCTAGACTTATACATCACATACAAGAGCCTACTGCATCAGTTCATTACAGCAACTGCATCAATCTAGTAAACACATACACAAAAGTCTTTTTGACATTTAAAATGATTGATGCAGTAACAGATAAAGAGTGATGCAGTAACAACTAAAGAGATATGCAGTTGATATGGAATGTATCTACATCGCTTAGAATGAAATATAACTAAATAATGATATAGTAAAAATTTATTACAATTAATTTAGTACACTTACGAGAAGGGTTTAACGGTTTAAATTTTAGTTTCACCATCGTTTTGATCCAGTATTTTTTTAGATTGAGATTTTTTATGCTATGGTGATTTTATTATCTTCAAATATAGGTTTTTAAATTGCTTTTACTGGACTACAAATTTTAGAGGGGGCCTATCGTTGGGCTTTGGTGGACTGCATTATGCTTGAGCCTAGAAGTACTGGTTTGGGATTTTTTTTTCATCTGGCTTAATAATGGAAAGGCTACCTCTGTTTGGTTTGATATGTGGTGTGAGTAAAGCCCTATTCGTGATTCGCTTACTGCTAGAGATATTGCTCGGGTTGGTTTTAACTTATCAGACTCGGTTTGTGACGTGATTGATAATGGGATTTGGCGATGGCCTCCTGATTGGTTATCAAGGTTTCCCATTGTTAGTTGCTCTCCCGATTACTCATCTTAATGATATTGAGGATGGAATATTATGGCATAATTTAGATGGTAATCTTAGTCGTTTCTCTATTTCGGGTGCTTGGGATTCGCTTCGCCTAAGGGCTGACTTGGTGGAGTGGTATCATATTCCTTGGTTTGCTCATTGTATCCCGAGACATGCTATACATTTATGGCTTGTTATTAAGCAGAAATTGAAGACTCAGGATAGGATGCGGCAATGGGATGTTGGTCCTAATGTTGATTTGGCCTTGCTTAGATGCCCGCTATGTGACTTGGTGCCGGACTCTTACTCTCACTTATTTTTTGAGTGCCAGTTTTCTATGCAGGTTTGGTTGCAGGTTCGGGTTTTATCTGGAATGGATACTGTCCCATCTTCTTTGCATAATGCTATTACATTCCTTATTCCCATATCAAAGGGGCGTTCGGTTCGTAGCATCATTTCTCGGTTACTGCTCGATGCTACTACATATTTCATTTGGATGGAGCGCAATTCAAGAATCTTCAAGCAAAAGAAGTCTACTATAGCTGAATTGGTCCAACTTATTGTCTCTACCGTACGGTTGAAGCTCCACCTTCAAGTTCAAGAAGATAACCCCGCGTGCTCGTCTGATACTTGATAAATGGAAGATTCCAAATGTTTGTATTATTCACGAAGGGAGTGCCAGGTAAGGGTTGTACTCTTTTTCCCTACTCCAAGGTTTTTCCCTTTGGGTTTTTCTTGGAAAGGGTTTTTAAAGAGGCAGACTTCCTGGGTGACTTTGCCCCCTTCGTGCAATGGTTGGATGCGGGATGCTCGCTTGTTACAATTTTTGTTTTTGTTTTATGCCTAGTTAGGTGATGTAATATACCTAGGTTCATTGTGTTTATGGCATGTCATAAACACTAGTTTATCAAGCTTTTCGCTTGAGGTTAATGTGGTACTTCTGCTACATTCCATTTGTACTTAACATTATTTTTTGGTTATATATTTACCAGGGTAAAACCTTTTACCGAAAAAAACATTTTAAATAAAATAAATATATATATATATGTATTTATATGGAAAAATAAATATACAAATTTTCAAACTAAATTTTAAGTATAAATATATATAATTAAATTAAAAAAAACAATTAAAATTTTGTAATATGGGTTATTCGGTTGAATTTTTTTTATGGTGTCGGTAAATGTCTGATCGTGTTTTTTTCTTATGGTGTCGGTAAATTTCGGTTTGAATTTTTTCGGCTGTATTATTGTAATATAACATCAAATTAATGAATTGACATCCCCGAACTTATTAAAATACATTCAATTTTGTTTAATTTTGTTTTTGCAAAAGGTGGAGTGTAATTATGTTTATATCTTGTTTCGATATCTTGCTTCAATTGTAACTCGTTTTTCATTAATGTAGACGTATTGTTTTTAGTGGGTTCTTTTTGGAAAGAAGCCGAAGTTTAAGGTTCTTTATATCGTGTTTTGATTGTTGCTTCGCCTTTCTTTATAACTCATTTTTATGCGTTGTCTTTTTTTGGGGTAAAAGGGTTAATTTACCCCGGTAAAATGCATTACACCAAAAACGTTGAAGTACATAGGATGAGGGTGATATCCCTCACCTCAGTCCCTTAGGACACTTACAGACTCCAATATAAGAATGACACACCATTCCTATAACTTACAATAAAATGAACCTACCAATAATGACAAAGTACATAAAATTTACAATACTACTCAAGAAAACACTTGAGCCTTCTATTCACTATGGCGGTCCACCTTAACAACCATGAAGAAACCACGTAGAAACATCCAAGCGATCTTCAATATAAAATCAGTTTGTAGTAGCAAAGAACACTACAAACAAAACCTTCATTATCATCAACACATCGATCACAAGACCAAGATACGTAACAATCAGCAAAAGGTCTTGAAAAAACGATGAACCAAAGGGTTTTGAACAAGACCCTTCAAAACTTAACTTCCAACACTATGACATGATTTGAAGTACCAATAGGCTGCCAAAATGCAACCAAGATCAGAATGCAAAACCATGGTAGCCAATCAATAAACCACGGGTAAACCAGCAAGATAATGATGTCCAGCAGCAAAGATGACAAGAAAAAAATCTCGTCACACCATACATTCGCCAAGCCACCCAAACCATCATGAATTTACCAGCAACCGACCAACCATAACACCATAATGATGACAAGTATCTGTGTGGACACATATTATCGTGAACATTAAACACCAATCACACTCTCCAAGCAGAAACTTTATCATCAACGTCCAACCTCTCAACAAAACAACATACAAGATGGATTCCCCAACCCACGGCAAGAAAACCTAACCAAATGTCATTTCTAAGTATTACGTAAATGGTCTCTTTGGTTATGATCGGGATTAACGCAACATACACACCCCTCAATCTTGATCATGCTCAAGAAAAATAGCCTAATATTGATATATTTTTTACATGTGCGTGACTTTATACAAAAAAGCGAAGTTTATTAAAAAGGGAAAATGGTTTAAAAAGGCATCCAACTTGCTTAATTTTCCTATTGTAACCCTAAATCACAATTTTTGTCTAATTAATCTTGTTAATCACAATTATCCCATTTTGTTTTTACTAATTACCTCAATTCTGGAAAATTTTTGACAAATGTTGGAAGTTGAGGGTACGGTTTAGAAGTTTTACACATAATAAGTTTTCCCCCAAATCAGAACCCCACATACCCGTAATTCATTTGTCTCAAACCCTAATTTCACACACTACCCAGAATTTAACTTTCTAAATAGCCAAATTTGATGCGTTTTTTGTTATTTCAGGTATATAATTATTGATTTCTTTGATTATGCTCTGTTTTGATCAAAGTTATTACAACTTTATAAACCCTAATTTCTTAATTTTCTCAATTTTGTAACAGAATGATACCATGTACCAATTTGCACCAATTTGATGTACACAATGACGGTTATTTTGCTCATTTACCTTTAAGGTATGCGCTAACTTATAACAGTAACTTATAACATTGATGCAATAACTTATATTATTCATGGCTGACCTAGTGATGAAAAAGTATAAGTGTAAGGTAACCCCAAATCAGTGTACAAATACAAAGAGGTTTGATTTGACAGAGTATGAGAAATCAATTGATGAGCATTATGCCTTGCTGAGATCATATACAAGAGTGATGCAGTAATATAACAGTGATGCAGTAATTTAATTGAGATGCATTAGGTTTTAGTTTAAGTTAGTTTTTAATTGAGATGCAGGAGCTTTTAGTTTTTTAGCATTTGAGTACTAGTTATGTTAAGTGTTGTCCGATTGATGTGTAATTAGTAGCTTTTAGCATTTTAGCATATGGAAGAGGTGATGCAGTAAATTATAACAGTGATGCAGTAATTTAATTGAGATGCATTAGGTTTTAGTTTAAGTTAGTTTTTAATTGAGATGCAAGAGGTTTTAGTTTTATAGCATTTGAGTACTAGTTACGTTAAGTTTTTTAGATTCCAATCCTGGGTCCACTGTGAAATTAGGAGTGACTGTCAATCCTGATCAGAAAACCTACTTTGATAGGTTTTATGTGTGCTTTACTGGACTAAAAAATGGTTTGAAGGCTGGGTGTAGGAGAGTAATTTCCTTAGATGGCTATTTTCTGAAAAGTCCAAACCATGGTGAAATCTTACTGCTATTGAGAGAAATGGAAATAACCACATTTACCAATTGCTTGGGCAGTGGTTAATGTTGAAAACAAGGATAACTAGAGCTGTTTTTTGGAGTTACTTGAAGGAGAATTGGGTTATACAAAAGGACAAGGTCTAACTCTTATGTCAGATCAACATAAGGTATGCTTATATCCATACTTTCTTGTTAATGCCTTAGTCTTACATATATTCTAAAAATGTTTTTCTATATAAGGTCTTATTGAAGCTGTCAAGAATGTCATGGCATATGCCGAACACAGGCAATGTTCAAGACATATATATGAAGGGTTCAGGAAAAAATTCATTGGCCTCATATATATAAAGGGTTCAGGAGTTTAGATAGGTGTTTTGGATAGCATCTAAGGCCATATATCCACAACTGTTCAACAAGATAATGGACAAGATTAAAAGGGCTAACCCAAAGGCTCATCAGACAATAGCCCATTTTGTACATCTATGAGGTCAGTAATTGATGGTCATTGTTAAACTACTTTGATGAATGAAATATGCATTATGCAGTTTCTAATATATTTTTGTTATTATAATACAGCTTTGCAGTCAAAGCATTTTGTCATTCTTTACATATTTGCAGTCAATACACTATAAAAGCCTTCGCAGTTTGCAGATTTTTAGTCAATGCAAACAACTCACTGATATAGATTTGCAGTCAATGCAAACAACTCACTGATTTGCAGATATACAATAGGTGATATTTGCAGTCAATGCAAACTATTTGAGCATATTTACTGAGTCTGTAGTAAGCTATAGAATAGCTTAGAATCTATACTCTTTGAGAATCTTTACTGTTTTTGTAACTATTTAACAACCAATAAACACTTCACATGATATAAAGCCATATGAACCATGCTCACATTCCACACATCTGTTGATCTAAACCTTCTTTTGCAAATATGAGTTCAAGCAAGAAACCAAACATGGGTTCCAGCAAACAACCAGGTATCCAACAAGATTTATAAGCCAAAATTTTTTATCTCATTTTCTATTACAATTGCAGTGGCAAGTTTTTCTGTTTTTTTTTTCAGAAATAATTTCCATTTCCAGCACAGAAACATTTGACACTACAAGTTCAGAAGCATCATATCCACCACCATGGTCCAACTATTTTCCACTAAGTGAAGATTCAAGCTCTGACTCAGGCTATGTTGAGGTAGAGTTTTTTTTTTTTTTTTTTTTTTTTTTTTTTTTTTTTTTGGTAACCATGATTTCCGACCTTTTTAGCCAACTAATTCACGGGGTTTGAACCCACCGCAATACAGACTCAAACCAGGTAAAGCCCTCCCTTTTTAGGAGGTTGGCGTGGCCACTTAAGGTTGCTTTTGATGCTAGGGTTAAAGTTCTTGGATTGCCAATGTAACACCCCCAAAATTTCACAGCGGAAGCGTTCGGGTCATGGGGTGCTACTAAATCAATAATCACAACACAAGGTAATAAAGAATGGAAACTCTATTCCTTTTGAAAATATAGATTAATTTAAGAAATAGTTTTACATCATTGTTTTAAAGTGCGGAAGTAAAGCCCATAAAAATATATGTTGTCCCATTAAAAGTTGTATTAAAATGTTTGGAAACACTTCGGATGCCAGTCTTCAACGAATGCCTTTGCCATTGCCCACGCCAATAAGTAAACCTGAGAAAAACATGCTAAAATGTCAACACAAAGGTTGGTGAGTTCATAGGTTTAAGTTTAAGAAATCAAGTTGGACCACAGTTGCACATATAGCATCTCCGTGAATGACACTATATGCAAAAAGGCTATTACGCTAGTACCAAGTTCATGCGACCGAAACTACGACAGTGTGCATGCATCTAGAAGCATGATAAATAAAAGCCCAGCAAGTGTATTTCCAGTACACTCAATCAATACGATATGATATACGCCCGACGTTTGCCTATCCGGTCAAACTCGAACGGGGGTGTCATCCCCAATAGATCTATTCATAACAATCGCGCCTCCCCAAAGGGAACTAACAGTAGCATAGTTGGGATTCAAGGTTGTTTCACGTAATAGTGTTTTCAGTTTCAGGTCCGAAAAGAGTTTTGCATGTTTCTCACCCCATAGTTTTATAAAGCAAGTAAATAAGAGTAAAAGTGGGGCTATAAACTCACCTTAGCAGTTCGATGAATAAAGCACAAAGAGAACAAGTAACAAGTAGCTCCAACACGCAACCTAAATTAGTGCGGTAAATCTCAGTTTCCGATTCCAAGCTAAATAAAGTCTATCTTCTCTATTTAATTTACATGTTGTGTTGTTGTTGTCGTTGTTGTTGTTCACGTATCATTACTAAGTTTAAAAATATCATTTTCAAAATAATAAAGTATATTTCGGCTTATAAAACTTGATGTGAAAATATTTCGGCTAAAAGACAGGTAGATATAATGCACAGGAAAATTAGTGCAATAAAGACGACGTTGTCGATAAGAAAGTCATTTGTATTTATATGTATGTAAGGTGTATATATATAAATACATGTATGTCAAGTTTTAAAATGTAATAATATATCGAGTTAAGTTTATTTGAAAAATATGTGTATGTATATCTACAAGTAGAATATAAATTTTGTTAAGTGTTATATATATAGTATATATAGTCAAAAGTTTTAAGTATTTAATATTTAAAGTTTTATGTGATGCGAAATGTTTGGTTTTAAATTTTAACATATGTTTTAGGACTCATTATAAAACTAGTTATGCAACTTAAGTATGTCGAGAGATTAAGTCGAGATTGGAAAGTCGGAATAAGTCGGGAATAAGCCGTAGCAACACAACAAGTCGAACGTACTCGTACTATAATATCAAACGCACCCTCCCTGGGTTAAATGGCTCGAGTGGGTTGTGGTGGGCTTGGCTCAACAGCCACTTTGACACACACACTAAAAATACAAATTGTTAGCCCAAACAAATTTTAACTTGGTCCAATTATAATTTAGCATATTAACCCAAAACTCATTTGCATACAAATTATACACATTTATGAAAAACTTGTTTTAGATATCAATGAGGAAAGAAGTCCTACGTACATATGTAGGTCGACAAGTAAAAGACACACACCATACCCTTGGGTCTCGACCCATAATGAAAACCGAACACGATGAATTATGACAACAACAAATATAGTGACTAGGAACTAACCCTCTCAGGCGTGTGCTCGTTCCTAGTTGAGGCAACGTCACAAAGAAAACGTAACACACAGTAAAACCAATAATACCATGGGTTTAATTTAGACCGAACCTTCATATAAGCTGGAAGCTCAATTATAACCAAACAAAATTAGCTAAAATAAATATATAGTTGGCAATGCTAAGCTGATAACTAAATGAGCCAATATACCAAAGACACGAGTCGAAAACCAAATTAAGCAATAAGCCAAAACTGATAAGCTAGTAAGCTTAATTCCAAATAAGCCGAAAAAAGAAAAATAAGCGAATAAGCAATTTAAGATAAGCCGAAATTTAAGAAATTAAAATTTAATATTTTCTGTTTTCCTTTTGTGTTTCTCGACAGCCAACAACAACAACATATAGCAACACAACCAATTCAATTCGACATATATATAAACATATAAATTCGAATCAAATAAATCACAGGTTCATTAGAAAAAAATATATATATATAATAATAACAATTGAATGTGCTTCTTACAATCAAGCTTGTGGGTCGAGTAGGATTTATGAACGAACACCCAAGAGCTCCAATTAACAAGACTCGGAGTGAATTGACGCAATTAAACACTTGGGGAACTCTTCCTTATGCTTCCAATAACAAAACCCCTAACCTAATTTCAAAAACCCCTTTGATTTGATGAAACCCTAATTTTGAATTGTTGGTGAGATGAAGTGATGAAGCTGTGAAACTCGAACCTATTTATAGATATACATCTAGGAAGTCTTGCTCAATTCTTTCTTGGTCTTGAAGATGATAAGGAGCCTCTTCGAGTAATATTACCAGTAGCTTGCAGGTCTTCACGTGGTCTCCTTGGTGTTTTCTTCAGCCGTAAGACCCGTAACCCACCGTGACTAGGGAATAAGTGGGGGACCTCTGATTCTTGTCGATTTCTCCCATGAAAAAGAGCCAAAGATGGTTTTTAGTTTGGTTAAAGTTGATTCTTGAGATGGGAAGGTTGTTTGGGAGGTTAGCTATTTTGGGGAAAGAGTGAGGCGCGTATGGTGGAGGTAGGGTTGGGAGAGAGAGCGAATTGGAGGGGAAAGGGTAGCAGGTTGTGGGGCGTTTTTCTGAGAAAGACAGGAACAAAAGAAAGGGTACAGGGCGTGGGTGGATAAGGGATAAGGGATAAGGGTTGGGTTTATTTTTAGTTTTTATTATTTGTTACTTGTATTAAGTTTTTACTTTGTGCATTTATTTGGTATTAGGTGTATTTCGTATCTCGCTGTTCGAATCACAAACGTAATGTCCCGAAACGAGATAAATGTAAAATTTATATTTTCGGACACGTTTTTGAAAGATTGATACGAAAGTAATGTCGTTGGTTTTTATAGTTCATTTTTATATTTAAGTCGTAACTTGTCGTGATTATAGATTGAAGAGAAAGAAAAGAAAAGAAAAAAAAATATAGTCGCGAAAAATCGGTAGGGAAATTTACGAGTGGTTACAGCCAAATAAGGTAACTTGTGGCCAACTTGGTATCAAACCATTTGTTGATAAGGTAACGAGTGGTTACAGCCAAGCATGCAGTTGACACTCCAAAAAGGAAGGGGAAGGGAAAGAAATGAATGGTTTAGAACCACCTGGTTGCAGTTTAAATATGTATGGCTTTAGTGCCCTAAAATAATCCTACTGTAACAACCCCTATTATGAATGCTATGTTACCTGCTATGTTACCCCTATTATGGACCATGTACTCATGTGGGTATGCAAATCATGGTCTGATACTCATGCGCAAATCATTACCACGATGGGTATGCAAATCATGGTCTGCAAATACTTATTATCTACTCATTGCAGACCATGATTTAACATTAACGCACCAATGCTTTCCATACCATTGCAGACTATCTACTCATTGAAGACCATTGCAGACCATGCAAATACTTATTATATACTCATTGCGGACCATGATTTAACACACCAATGCTTATTATCAGTAATGGAAACAAGACGGGTATGCATACTAATTATGCAGACTAATTGCATACATAGATTGAACATCCAAACTTAACACAGATTGAAGACTAATGTGCAGACTAACAATTATCCAAACTAACACTTAACAGTTGAAAACATTACCCAAACTAAAACATTAACATTGATTATCCAAACTTAACACTTAACATTTCAAAAGATTACATTAAAAATTATCTTTTTTTTTTTGGGTAAAGGGTCTTCGACCCGGTAAATTATATTACACCAAAAAATCGTTAAAGTACAATGGAATGTGGCAGAAGTACCACATTAACCTCAAGCAACGCTTGAACTTCCAACTAACACGCTTGTGACAGGCCACTAAGCGTTAGAACTATAAATACATACAATAACCAAAACTCCAACCGGAAACAACCACCTAATCACACACGAATGACCACACATATCCGCCCATCTCTTCGAAGGAGATTGATGAACCAGATGAGCCTGCCTCCTTAAAAACCCTTTCCAAGTAAAAACCCAGTGGGAAAACCTTGGAGTAGGGAAAAAGAGTACAACACTCACCCACATCTCCAACGAACTCCAACTACCTCCAAAAGCATCAACCAGGGACATAAGACAAGCCTCACGCTCCCAACACAAGAAATCATCATCAAGAAATGAACACTCCATTAAGAATGCATAAGAGACATAGGCAACCGCCAAACACGCAATAAATCCATCACATTCGCCCTCCTTTAAGAATGCATAAGAAATGAACACTCCATTAAGAATGTACGTCTTAGGTGCTTGAACATCCTTAATAACCTGATTATCCAATGAATTTAGACCATCACCCACATTTGTAACACTCGGATCCTTAATCGTATCATGCGCCCAAGAAGATGAAGCACCATGCTCCACACCCTCCTTAGGACTATTAAGATCCTTATTAGTGCCATTACCCTTAGAAGAAGACGCTCCATCAGATCCCACTTTAGTTTTCGAAACCGGTTGCCAACGATAGTTAAAAGTGACCTTTGGTTTCGGTAAACGAAGACCATCAATAACCTTCTCATGAGTTGGCGCCTTACCCTTACCCTTACGCTTTGTAACTTCTACAAAACCCTCCTCATCAACATTAGAATTTACACTCGTTTGTTTTACCTTTTTAGGGCAAGCAACATCATTATGGTCGTTCAAGAAGCTAACATCGAGGTCTCGATTGATTTTGGATAAATGGAAGATTCCAAATATATGTATACACGAAGGGAGTGCCGGGTAAGGGTTGTACTCTTTTTCCCTACTCCAAGGTTTTTCCCTTTGGGTTTTTCTTGGAAAGGGTTTTTAAGGAGGCAAACTTCCTGGGTTAACTTGCTCCCTTCGTGGAGTGGCTGGATGCGGGATGCTCGCTTGGTACAAGTTTTTTTACTTGTTTATGCCTAGTTTGCTGATGTAATATAGCTAGGTTTGTTGTGTTTATGGCATGTCATAAACACTAGTGTTTATCAAGCTTTTCGCTTGAGGTTAATGTGGTACTTCAGCCACATTCCATTTGTACTTAACATTATTTTTTGGTTATATATTTACCGGGGTAAACCCCTTTACCCAAAAAAACATCATTATGGTCAAAAAATTTGCACAAGTCACAACGGGGAGGCTGCCATTCATATTCAATATCAATGCGAGCCAACGAGTGACCTGAACCATTAGGAAACGGAATCGCCACAACCACATGATCCATTAATTCGTTAATAGATGACACTTCAACAAGAGCTCGAGCATAAGAATTTCGACCCCAAGACTTAACACACATAGAACTAGTGTATGAATCCAACATTATAGGTTTACCAATTTGAGTCGTAATCAAACTTAACCCAACCTCCGTATAAGCAACTATTGGTACATTATGTAATTTCAACCAAACGGGTGCTGAAGTTACCTCCTCCTTAGCAAGTGTAGTATTAGGCGTCCAAATGTTCAAAAAAATAGGAATAGAACGAATCAACCACGGACCATTATCTAACACTTGATCCATACCATCCTTTGTGGAAAATTGAAACAAAAAGAAACCATTATTCAACATAACACGTTCCAATCCAAACTTAGCCCATGTATTCTTAACATAATTCTCCACAATAGGGAATGCAAGCCGTTTCCCAATAAAATACCCATAAAGAGTGTTAGCAAACCTAACCGAAACATCATCAATCTCATTTAAAGGAATTGCGACATGAACTCCCTCCACCCTTTCCTCATTACGTAATTCACATATGTTAACAGATTTGAAAGTATTCTTAGTTTTAAATATAGAGGCATATGAGAGTTTAGGGGCTATTTGTGAACCAACATTACTCGAAGACTTACCATTATCACCACTATTCGCATTAGTTGCATTCGAAGCTTGTGTAGCACTAGAAGCACGAGTTGCAGCATCCATAGCATCCATAGTCGACCCACAAACTGTATTTTCATTACCAAACAGCGCACCATGATCAAGCACATCCTCCTTATTCAGATTCTTAGACATCACATCATCTTGATCAGCAAACTTAACACTTCTATAAGGTTTTAACACCTTTCCATCTCTACCTAGGATCTTACCATCCACGTTCTTAAGCTTAGCAGCAAAATGACTCAATAACGAATTCTCCACAACCTCATCATGTAGCCCAGCAGATAACACCTCCTCATGAGTCGAAGTAATACTGCCACTATTCACCGGTTTCCTTAAAATCGACTTTAATATGGGAAACTCACCAAGCAAATTGGAATTATGAACTGTTGAGGGTTTAGAATTCATATGTGTCGACTCCATAATAATACACCAACAATGCAATCAATACGTAGAACAATAAAAAGCAGCAACGAAAATTAGAAACCCTAAAAAAACGACCAGCAGAAAACCCTAAAAACCACTACCAACAGGAATATAGAAACGCAACCCTAAAAGGGTTTAACTACCCATGAAAAAACCTAACCGACACTCATGATAATCAGATATAGAAATTATAAAGAACCGACCAATAACAAACAACGATTCCCTTAATAGAAAACTAAACCCTAAATACCTCGAATCAGCAACCAAATAACAAATCGACTAAAGGGAGATAATACTCGGATTATACCACAATAGTAGAAGTTTTATAAGGTATAGAATTCAAGGAAAAGATAGGGCAACGATCAGATGTGAAGGATGGAAGAGAATCGCCATTTTCTCCAGAGGGTTTTTCTAATTACTTATTTATTATAAAACCGACATTTCAAAATTTGTTTTCATTAGTTTTGAAAAAGCATTTGAGTACTTTTTGTGGGTAGATCCAAAGATGATATCATCAACATAAATCTGAACAATTAAGATGTGTGCCCCGTGATATTGAATAAATAGTGTGGGGTCGACCGATCCTTTGATAAATTTATTACCAAGCAAGAAGGATGACAACTTATCATACCACGCCCATGGGGCTTGTTTGAGACCATAGAGAGCCTTTTTCAGTTTGTAGACATGATTAGGGAACTCTGGATCAACGAAACCTTCAGACTAGCTAACATACACTCTCTCCTTAAGTTGACCGTTTAGAAATGCAGTTTTGACATCCATTTGGTAGACGGTGACGTTCATGTGAGCCGCGAATGCCAGAAAAATTAGTATAGCCTCAAGTCTAGCAACCGGTGCGAATGATTCTTCAAATTTGATACCCTCTTCCTGTTTGTAACCCTTGGCCACCAGACGTGACTTATTTCGAATGACCGTTCCTTCAGCATCTAATTTGTTCTTCCAAATCCATTTAGACCAATGACGTAGACCCTTGTCGGTCGTTCATCCAAATTCCGTACTTCTAAATGTTTGAACTGGTTCAGCTCTTCTTGCATGGATTCAATCCAGTTGTCATGAGTCATTGCATCCTTAATGTTTTTGGCTTCGATTTGACTGACAGTGAGTGCATAAATGCAGTGTTCTTCATCATTCTGAAGGCGTTGTCTGGTTACGACTGGTTGGTTTAGGTTGCCAATAATGGTAACTAGAGGATGATCTTTGGTCCATCGGTTTGTGGATGGTTGGTGTTTTTTTAGGTAAAAGGGAGTAATCTTGCACCCTGGTAAATATATAAACCAAATGAAACATTTAAGTACAATGGATATGGGTGAAATCCCATATTTCAGCCCGTTACATAGGCGAAATAGCATATATAACAAGACACTACCTTTTCTTAATAATAAGAAATAGACCACTACCACATAAACAAAACAAGACTATAAAAAGATCAACTACTTCCTAACACGACCTTGGAGCTTGATATCTTCATGAAAGGCACCCCATTGTCCTGGAAGATCGTATAGTTGATCCGTGTAGTCATCATAATCATAGTAATCTTCCTGATCACCTCCACCACCTGTCGATGAGAAATTACCCATAGGCATATCAAATAAATTAGCAGACTCATCAAAAGTGTTAAGAACCTCTTCCTCACTATCCGAATCAACAATCTCACCAACCTTAGAAAACGGGTTGGTTCTTTTATTAGCAGAAGGAGAAGGATAAAAGGAGGAGTTATGCATAGACGTTCCAACCTCCTTATCATTAAGTACACTCACAGGTGGTTCAACCAAACTTACATTATCAGTAGAAACCTCACAAGGTTCCTTCCTCCAACGCTACAGTAATGGGCTGTTAGAAATCACCTTATTAATGTGCAAATCAGAACCATCTCCAACATCCCGCATGTTAGAAGAGTTAGAAGCAAGATCAAGCACCTTATCCGCTTCCCACATTTTCTCCATATTACTCCTAAGTTCACCAATATTAATGCCATCTCTAAAATAACCATACTCATTACAGGCATGAGATAACTCATTAGTCACCAAAGGAGTACCAGATTGGTCATTAGGAGTCTCCTCATTAGTGACCTTAAGAATAGAATTCAGCGTATCAATATCGTTCGGCTTATCACACGCCAAATTCACCACCTCCTTATGAGTAGAAGTAGAATTATCCTTCCGTATGGAAGTACTAGCCTGATCATTAGTACTAGGCTTAGAAACAGGTCTATAAATAAGTTTAGGCTTACCTGAAACCTTAACCTTGTTACCAACCTTTGATTTACGCTTATTAGACCCAAGACCAGCATCCACACTCATTTTCCTGTTAGCCTCCTTCAGCTCCTTATGGCACTCCTTATCCACATGATCAAAAAGTTTACACAGAGAACAATGGGGAGGTTTGTATTCAAACTCAAAATCAATTTTAACCATTCGATGCTCTTTTGTCTTTGGTATAGGAACTGCCACAACAAGTGATTCCACAAAATCATTATCCGCTCAAATTTCAACTAAAACTCTTGCGTACGAATTCATGCCCCACGACTTAAGACACATATCAGCTGGGTCAGTGTCATTAGAAGCGGGTTGTTCAACTGTTGTTGGAAATTCAATCAGTGGTGCATCAACAACAATTGATATTGTTTCAGGTGTATTAGGTATTGGAATTTGATCAGGTTGAGCAGCGGAAATAGTCGATACATCTAGAGCACGTTGATCAAACTCTTCATTGAACAGAGGAGCAAACAACGCTTCCATCTAACGATGAGTGAGTTGAAAGGTTTGATCAGTTGATGATTGAGGGAAGTTAAGACGTTTATGTCCGGGTTCTAAGCTGTTTTGCTCAGAAGCCATATTCGTGAGCTCATCAAAATTAGCCTGAATAGTCTCCATAGTTTCCTTTGTACGACGATTCTAGATCTGGTATCCTTTCGAGTTTTCACAGTATCCAGCAAAGACTCCAATGTCAGCTTTAGCCTTTAGCTTTCCAAAGTCATCACGATCATTATTTGGATAACAGAGAGCACCAAATACATGAAAGTGTTTTAGGTTCGGTTTTCTGTTATGGATAAGCTCATAAGGTGTTTTGTGGTGGCGTTTAGTGATCATTGAACGGTTCTGAGTGTAACGTGTAGTTGACACGGCTTCTGCCCATAAGTAATCTTAAAGTTTTGCATTTATCAACATCGTTCTTGCAGCTTCCACTAACGTACGGTTTCTTCTTTCGACAACTCCATTTTGTTCAGGTGTTCTTGCAATGGATGTCTGATGCTCAATTCCCACTTTCTCATAATATTCCCGAAGAGTTTGATTAACAAATTCAGTTCCTCTGTCAGTTATGACTTTTATTGGTGGGGCTTGATCTAAAATTTGTAGAAAATAAAACCAAGTCCATCTGGAGTAGTCATCAACGATTACGAGAATGTAGCGTTTGCCGTTAATCATCTGCACGCGCATCGGAGCACACAAATCCATGTGAAGAGGATGAAGAGCATGTTGAGTGTTGTTTTCAACCTTCGAAGGAAAATGAGCACGAGTGCTTTTCTCTTGTTCACAAGCTGAGCATAAGTGATCTTTTGAATACCAAAATCGTGGAAGACCTTCAACTAGTTTGTGTCGTGCAAGATTAGTTATGGTTTTGAAGTTCAAATGTGAAAGTCTTTTATGCCACAGCCATGATTGTGTAGATGTTGCTTTAGAAAGTAGACAGATGGGAGATGAAGCGACCATGTCTTGCATTGAGATAGTGTAAAGGCTTGATGTGCGGGATCCTGACATGAGATCGTTTCCTTGTAGATCACGGATGAAACAAGTTTTCTCCCAAAAAGCAACTTCCAAATCACCATCACAAAATTGACTGACTGAGAAAAGATTGCGTCCAAGACCTTCCACATAGTAAACTCTGCTAATTTCGATGTTCCCATTGATGTAATTTCCGTAGCCCATGATAGCTACAAAGTGATCATTCCCGAACCTGATAGTGCCAATGAACTTTGAAACAAAGTTTGATAAAAGTTTAAGGTTGCCTGTCATGTGCCGGGAACAGCCGCTATCAAAAATCCATAGAATGATTTGTATCACCTGCAATACACACATACGACATAGGTGGAATAGAGGTAGAGGTGGAACCCGAAGAGTTAGAGGGTTCTGTTACAATTACAGATGAAGCACGCATGTTAATAATTTTGGGTAACCATTTAAAGCCAGGTGTACTTTGTAACCATCTCTGCCAAGTCCAACTAGTTTGTGCTTTAGTATTAGTAAATGCACTAGGTGATGTTTTCTTCCTAGGAGGTGATGATGGAACTATGGGTACATCAATGATATTATCATAAACTATATAAGGCGGTTTACCTAGCACAGACTTAGAAGTAGTATTGGGCCTAGAGGTAATGCCATTCCTATGTTTCTGTTTGCGAGATAAGATAGATTTAGCAACACAATTATCATGACAACTAGAAAACATACTTTTATGACAAACAATACCAGAGGCTTCAAACATAACATTCAAAGTACTCGAATATTCAACGTTCGTTACATCACTTTGCTATTACATTCATCTAACGCAATATCTAAAGTAGGTGCAACATGTGTTTTATTCAAATTCCTAACATGATCTTCTATTTCAGAGGCTTTTAGTGGTCTTCTCTTATGTTGCAACTTCCTATTCTTCTTTTTTGGGTAAAGGGTTTTACCCCGGTAAATATAAAACCAAAAATAATGTTAAGTACAAATGGAATGTGGCAGAAGTACCACATTAACCTCAAGCAAAAAGCTTGATAAAACTAGTGTTTATGACATGCCATAAACACAATAAACGTAGCTATATTACATCACCTAACTAGGCATAAAACAAGGAAAAACTTGTAACAAGCGAGCATCCCGCATCCACCCAAAGCCCGAAGGGAGCAAGTCGACCCAGGAAGTCTGCCTCCTTAAAACCCTTTCCAAGAAAAACCCAAAGGGAAAAACCTTGGAGTAGGGAAAAAGAGTACAACCCTTACTTGGCACTCCCTTCATGTATAATACAAACACTTGGAATCTTCCATTTATCAACAATCAGAACAAGCTAACACAAAGCTACCTAACAATTACATTTAAAAAACAATTCAAATGTAATACAACAAGGTTCCAAGAACCACATCCATAGTGAGCAACTCCGTCTTCAATAATCTTCAATGCATAACCAACGAGTGAACCACCTGCAACCTCTATTATTATTATTATTGCTATGAAACAAATAATAATAATCAATATACGAGTGATACTCAATGGAAACAGATCTGGGCCGTAAAACATAGGGTAAAAATTCCCTAACTTCCATAAAAGCGACTACGCCCCCGAGATAATATCCCCAACGCATCAAGGAAACACCCAAGGCTCAAGTCATGTAGAAACCAAAATGAATACAAATCATAATAAGCATGTGTAACAAAAGTCTCCATAAACTACGTAAACAAAGGGTCACCAAACGTATCACAACAGAATAAAGGAGGAAATCCGAGACCCCAAGTCACAATGTAAACCATAATGAAGACAAAACCAAACACCAAAGAGCCACAACGCTAGGAAAACGTGTAACAAATGTACTAGTCATCTTCAACTTCCAATAACACTAGATAAACATGATCATAGAAAGCCAACCAAGGCTGCAACATGACCATAAACTAGTAACATCCCATTAAGACCACCCATGCGAAGATAAATCTGCCTTGCTTATAAAATCAATTAGAATCAACTAACCATCACATCTAGCATGAAAGATCAAGGAACGACCAATCATGTTAACCAAAAAAAGGCAGAAAACCGCATGACTCCAAAGCCAGAATGACATAGAAACATCAGCTACCAAAAAACAAACATGAAACGACCCCATAGCCGAGAGTTTTGCCCATTCTTCTAGCTACCAACGCATCTCACATTACCAGCAGCTCCACAAATCAAGAGGGTCACTAGCTTCATCTTTGAGAGCTAAGAGTAGAGCCTCCTTGTGATAAGCACTTCCTCTGGTTCTCGGTTTCGGACAAGCATTGGCCAGATGACCCTTCTCATTGCAGTTATAGCATCTAAGACCCATATTCGCATTCTGAACATTTCCATGATCAACAATCTGAACCCTTTGCTGAGGAGCAACCATGTTATTCCTTCCAAAAGCATTAAACCTTGTCCACTACCCATGTAGCTATCACTTCCCATCTGACGACCATTGTTTCTGTTCTGAACTTTAACCCTTCCATTCTGAACAACTGCTTGATTCCTTGTGTTATATGAAGTACGAATACGGTTGTTGGATTTGTTAGCAAATCTCCCAAAGGCACGAGTAATTAATGCAAATCCTTGGTTCAACGTATTGAAAGCATCTTCATCATCATTCTGTGTATCACTGAAGAGTGCTGAATCTGAGTTGTTGTTGTAAGGAACCAGTTGAGTATCATGTGATTGCAGTGATGGATCATATGGAGTAATCTGGGTGGATGGTGGCTGCTGAGTAAAGACTTGTTGCTGTTGTGGGAATTTAGGAAATTGTGGTGCACAAGACTGAGCAATCAAAGCAAGTGAATTAGCATTAGGCAAAGGTGCATAAATTCTACGGAGAGCTCTATCTTTGTCCACTTCCTTTTGATGGTGCTTCAAGTATTCATACAACATTCCATACTTTGCACTATGAAGGTTCTTAGCTTGTCATATGATTGTAACATACTATTCCCAATCAGGACCGAGACAGCTTAGGAACTTCGTGTTGATTGCAATTTTTGGCAGAATAATGTTGTGTCTGTCCAAGTCATTGATGATGTCTGTAAATTGATGATAGTATGACTCTAATGATTCCCCTGATCAATCATGAAGTTTTCATAGGATAGGTAAAGTTTTGATTCCATGTCTTCTTGATTGAGTTATGTGCATTCCATTAGAAGATGAATGTGTTCCCACATGTCTTTTGCAGTTTTTTGAGCATCAACACTACAAAGAATCGGATTGAGTAATCCCAGAAGGATATATTCCATTGCAAGTTCATCAACTTCAAAGTGAAGTAGCTGTTCTGCAGTGAGTTTTTTTTTTGGGTAAAAGGGTTAATTCACCCCGGTAAAATTCATTACACCAAAAAACATTGAAGTACATAGGATGAGGGTGACATCCCGCATCTCAGTCCCTTAGGACACTTACAGACTATTAAGAATGACAAAACATTCTAATAACTTACCACTATCCACTATATAAGACTGATAGACCACACTTATAACAAATAATAGAACATAAACTACAACGCCTTATAAAATAAAACATTAGACGCTAATCAAGAAGATCCTTGATTCTTCAAAGACGTCATAGAGCTCTAACATCCAATTGACCCACCCATAACTACCTCATGATCGGAATTATGTCCAAGAAGTAGATCGGTAACCAAATAGGGGTGAAGCCCCTAACTTCCACACTACTATAGACGAACACTAGGAAAGCACCCAGGTCTAATAACACACTTACAAGAGTTAAAGACCTCCCTTGCAAGGTAAAAACAGCAAACGACCATAGAGACCAGGGATACTTCAGAACCCACATCAATTCAGTCCCAAATACGCAAGCCATAAGCAGCAAACATCATGAAGAACTGATGAACATGCAATAGGGATAATGACATCCCTAACTTCCGTACTCATGCAGAAAATACGACCTTTAAACAAGTAACAGTGACCAAAAGAGCACATGTAAATATCCAGGTCATAACCACAAGGTTTTAGAAACCCTAACTTCCACATCGAAGTAACACACAGATTACCATTATGGCATGAATCGTTACAATTTCCATAGACAAGAAATAGGATTAAACAACCCTAACTTACACTTTAAACAACCATAAAGATCTGTTGGGTAATATCATAAGCGTAGCAGCAATAGGCGACACCCACCACCAGATCGATCCTTAACAAACATCTCAATCTTCAACCCACGTATAATTCAACCAGAAACCTTAAAGCCACCATAAATCCTCAAACACTATCAGGTTTGACTTGCATCCAATACAAAACCCTAGCGAGGGTTTACTTCACCATACGGAATAAAACATAAAAGGTTTTTCAGTTAAGCGGCAGATCCCAATAACAAATCGACCATATATATATAAATCATAAAACAGATGCGAGAGTCGATTGCTAGACACCCAAATTCGGTTATACCCTAATAACGATACCCAAAAAAGGATAAGCAATCAGATCGATTAGGGTAGAACACCAAAAACGATAGAACTCAAAAAGATAATCAAACCCTAAAAGAAAATCAAGATCATTAAAACGTCCATAAAGACAGATTTGATAATCTGGTTGAATTAATAATGTTTAGGGTTTGAATATCCCCAGCCACCACCTCTTGTAATAGAAAACAAACACAGGAAACGTATTGCATACCCAGGGACGAGAATCCGAAGGTAGAGAGCACGTTATTGTGGTTGTTTATGGCCGGAAGATGACAAAGAGGGGCGGCCGGAAATCCCCATAGAGAGAGAGAACGAAAGGGTTTTTGGTTAGTTGTTACAATTTTGGTGTTCTACCATAGAGAGAGAGAACGAAAGGGTTTGTGGTTGTTCTGCAGTGAGTTGATCCATAGTGAGAGTGGAAGTAGTGTGTAACACCCCCAAAAATCAAGTTCAGCGAAAGCATACGTGTCATGGGTGCTACTAGTTGGTATCACAACATAAGTATAGAATAACGGATTTTTTTAAAAAAAAACTCTTTATTCAATATAAATCAAGATTCACAATAAATTTTTATGCGGAAATACATGCCCTAATAAATAAGCGGATCCCCAAATACAAATATCAGAGTCTTCTATGACCATGCCATGCCATTGCCCAAGCGCCTCCAATAGTAAACTATCGCCTCAATACCTGCAAACACATGCTAAAAGTGGACCACAAGGTTTTTGTGCGCAAATAATTGTTCTCAAAAATCCAAAATTTCCATAGGCTCACATTGCCCAAAACCACATTATCATAACAAATAGCTATTACGCAGGCTAAGTCATAAACATTTAAGTAACCATCACGCCCTAATCATATATATAAACCGACATGTTATACGTCATGGCAAGTTAGTGCATCCACAAATTCGGGTAAAATCCCTGGCAAGTTGGGCAACCAAAGTCCAGACGGGGTGGTCAACCACGATAGTTCTATCTATAACATTCGCACAATCCTGAGCCAGGACTTAACAATTCATAACAGCGCATTTGGGTTTCTAACCTTAACCTAACACGTAATAGCCTCACAAAACATTTCCAAGTCCAAATCAAGCAGTTTTCAAGCACTTGCGTCCACATAAAAATATATTTTTTTTGGGTAAAAGGGTTAATTCACCCCGGTAAAATATATTACGCCAAAAACATTGAAGTACAAAGGATGAGGGTGAATCCCTCATCTCAGTCCCTTAGGACACTTACAGACACTCCTATAGGAATGCAACATCATTCCTATAACTTACAATGTAAGCGCGACAGACCACACTTATAACTAAACATCAGACTACAACGATAAAAAAAATAAAATAAATGCACTTCAAGTAGAAATACTTGAATCTTAAAGTCACCATAGTAGTCCAAACTTCCAGCGTCGTCCAAATATACAATATCATGGTCCACAAATTGAAGTACAGTTCACAAGTTTCACACAACGGTTGGTGAGGGACTCTAAAACCACGGATAGAGCAGCAAGCTCAAAACTCGCTCCAAAGGTGTATGTTGAGATGCAAAACTGAACATCAATAAGAAAAACCAACAAATACGTATAAAACCAACGCACATCCACAATTGCAGCTCCTAACCATCAGTGACCACTCATAGAAGTGACTCAACATGAGATCCAAGTTAGAATCTGCCAAAAGAACGTAGTAACCCAAATCTACAATCCAACAGCAACACCATGCAAAAGGACTAGTTTTAGGACGATAATAGGGTATAACAAACCCCAACTTCCAGCAATATCAATCACAGACCAAGCAAGTTATCGTGCACAAACAGGTCATAGATCGAAACTTCCCCAAAAATATTCCAAAACGACCACCAAATCTGAATTCAGCCCAAAGAAAGAGATCGTATGGAACATGAGAACACCAACTAGTATCACATAACACACTGTTGCATCAGTAATATGAGTAATACGAGGCAGCAGCAACATGTACCACCAGCAGGTCGAATCAAAAGCAAGTAATAGGGTTTAACAAACCCTAACCAACATATACGACCCATCCTAATCATTAGGAACCTGAAAACAAACACCCACAGCACAATCCAACAGCAACGAGCATAAGGACCAGCGTGAAACAATCATAAGGTTAACAAAACCCTAACTTCCAGCAAAGAAACCGTACACAAGACCACATAATAGGCGAATTAGCAGCATCTTGTGATATTAAGCAAACTTAGGGTTTTTGAACAAGATCACCCAAAAACTTGAGTTACAATCTCTCAAAAAAAACCCACTTACATAAACCTTAAATCTGGTAGAACATTTAGACGATTGAAAGCACACCACCATCAAGAACAGCCACCAAATGATAAAAAATAAGAAACCCCAGGATAGGGTTTCGCATAATAGCCCAACCACCAATAACACAAAAATGATCACTCTTTTAACACACTGAATACGAAACCCTAGATCGGATATCAAAACGATTGAAAAACTTTAACCAATCAATTGATTAAAATATGTGCAGCAAGAATGATTAGATCGACCCTTAATAGAATAGATATATGAGCGATTGAAAAAAACCTAGTGGCGATTTAAAACCCTAAAAACTATCACCAGAATTTGCCCACCCCTAATAAATCATCAACATTAAAATCAATTCGAGACAAGAAAATAGGAATGAGGCAGATTAGATGAAGATCAATTAAGCATAGTTAGGGTTGAAAATCGCCACTAGGGAGAGAGAAAACGTTTTTAGGGTTTTTATATACATAAAAATATATTCAAGCCAAGTCACGCATTTAATCATATCAATTTATCAATAGCGTATGAAAATCAAACAAGCAATTGCATTTAGTTAAAAACGAGCATGTATTTCCCCCAAAACAGTTCAAAAACAAGTAAAAGTAGGGGTCATGAACTCACCTCAAATGAAGCAACACAAGAATCACAACTGGCATCAATGAATAAAGAACAACAGGCTCACAAGAAGGACACAACGATATCAAGAAGTACAAAGCACAACGGTACGACATCGGCACAACCTAATAGCAATCTGCTATCTCAAAATAAATCTAGCAAAGCAAATTAATTTCCGAAAGACAATCGCGTCTTAGTTTTCGTGGAATACTTGTATCAAAGATTTCAAAAATCCAGTATTAATATCTCAAAAGTTTAGTTTTTAACGTTTCGTGTGGTGGTAAGAAAACGAAGACTCGACATACAACACACGCCAAGAGTATATAGTTCCCAAATGTGACTCGCACCAAGTGGAACTCACGCCAAAACATAATATATATCTCAATATATTATGAGGAAATAGTCAAGAAAGTATTGACGAAGACTTATGTCGAGAAGACAACGACAAGAAAGAAGTTAAGGAAATAATGACACATAATTTCTTCACTAATTAAGTAATTGAGTAAGTTTCGATATTTACCCGTAATCCCGAATAACTTGTATAAAACAATCGTGCTTTATAATCAATGATAGGTTTGAATAGAAATTCTAACAATAAAGGTTTCACCATTTAAAAAAAAGAAAAAGAGAACACTTGTTTAGAATCTTGTCGGGTTTTATAACAGCAAAAGAGATTTGAATTTAAAAAAAAAATATAAGTTTAGAATGTTTTTATAAATTTTGGCATGACACGCCCACTTATAAAACGTTCCCAAGTCATCGTGAATTTTGAATAAACCAATTTTTAATTACAATATCTTATGTGTTTTATTTATCGCTGTCATTCGCGTAATTATTAGCCTTTGGCTTATTGAATATTTTATGTCCGATCCTTGTCTAAAATATTAAATTGATATCGAGTCTAATATATTATACCGTCGTGTCCCAAAATGTCCAATAGTTTCCATCGTCCAATATGTAAATCCAACAACGATTCAAATGTCAAATAAATAACCAAGTTCAATTCAATAACCGTATTCAAATCCCATTAAGTATCCGTAATATCAAATTCCAAGTCACGTTTCCAATGTCATATTCCATAATTTACCGAAATGTACCAATATTCACAAGTAACCAAATAGAATACGTTAGTAAGATATTCGATAAGTAAATATATACATACAACTCGACACAGACGCGACACCAACCAAACGAGCTCACCCTATAGGGTGTCTCGCGGTGCAACAGACCTATCACACCCCACGGTGTGTCTATTACACCGAAACCAGGCACGACAAAAATACACCTTACGAGGGTCTCGTTGACACGGAAGCAACACAACCTCAAAACTAAATCCCCAACACTAACAAAACTCAGAAAATCAAACACCCCATGGTTTTCACTGTTAACCAAAGTCTAGAAAAACCCTTTGTGGGTTTTCTTTGTGAACCAGGAAAATAATACCCACACAAGACACTTACAGTTTCCGTTGAGACGAAACAAGCAAAACTACACCCTTTGGCAACTGAAAATATGCTATACAAACACACCCTTAGTAAACTGAAACAATCCTTGTGGTTATGTCATTGAGCCGAGACCCGCATACTATGACTATTCCAAAAGTTGTAAGCAAATGAAAATCAAATCCGTGACCCTCTCGGTCATGACCCGAGACTAGAATCACTTCCGAACACCATTACTCTCACTTCACACCACACGATTCGTTTACAAGAACATGTTTAATCCGTTTTAACTCTACTCGTATACCAAAAACATTCAAACAAAACACCATCTCTGATTTTAACCACACGATTCATATAACAAAACGTTTAACTCTTATTTAATCCACGAAAACCTTACATTCGATTTATCAATTAGTTAAAACAAAAACAATAATAAAAACGGTTTTAGGTATCAACTTACCCAAAAACGAGAAAGAATGGGAAGGGAAACGACGAGAGATGACGAAAAAGGAGAGAGTGAAACGCAAACCAAAACAACCTATCGCGAGCCTCGTTTACTTTCAAACCCGATGACAAAAACCCATGATCTATCCATTTCTTGATGTTAAGAATGGGTGACAGTGGCAGAACACGGCGTTGGGGTGACGGCAGCAGCCGGAGGAATGGTCAGAAAAAGAAGGGTGTCGGCGGTTGCCCCTGAGAGAGGAGGAGTTGAGGGTGATAAAACCCTAAGCATACTCTTACTTTTCTTATTATACTTGACAAAAGAACCAGATTTGTAATTATTCCAAGTGAAGGAGCGCATGTACAACAACTTCAACTTCAGGGCTCGTTTGGAATAGAAATCGACCGATTCGACTTACGAAAAGTGCGCCATCATGTTCCGAATAATTTTTCTGATAAAAACGAGTATTTACAAGACTAATTTCTCGTGTGCAAAAACAAAAATTAAGTCAAATTATCGGTTGTGCCAGTACTCGTTGTGTGCAAATATCACGTTTCGCGAGATAACTTTCTCGTGTTCACGTCAAACGTTAGGAAGGTTCGTAAATAATAAACAGACATAATTGCTGGAAGAAAGAATATCTGGAAAAGCGCGGGTTGTCACAGACTTCCCTCCTTAACGGAATCGCGTCCTCGCGATTCAATTCGAGTTATCCGTTAGATTTGAAAAGAGATATAGATACTTTCACAAGATTCCATTTTCACATTCCCACGTGAACTCAGGACATCTCTTAAAGTTCCATCGAATATTAACAACAGGAATACGACTTGGATCAAGTCGTCTAACTTCACAGTCAACGATTTCGACATGTTCCTTAATACATTTTAGACATTTAAACCCTACGACTTTGTCCCCATGGAGATTTCCGGCCGCCATTCTCCTATTATTTTCCGGCCATAAAACTTCCTTAACACGTCCTCTCTATCTTCTAATGATCCTTCTTCGTTCCTGGATATGCAATACGTTGTTTTGGTTTGAGTTTTTATATTTGAGTTATGGCAGCTGTGCTTTATATATACCTTTTGAAATCTCTTCTGTTGAAAAACGAATCCCTAATATTCGATACACTTTCTAACGATTCCATCATAAACCTTAATTTTTAATTCACCATTCGTGGGTTGGTTAATTCTTATTGGTTTATTTTTATCGTGGGTAGGTGTGACTCATAAATTCGTTTTTCTATCTTTCTTTTATTAGTGATCTAATTCCTTATGCATGGTAACTGATCGTGGGTCGGTTGATTCTTCATTAGACCTATTCCAAATTGCTTAAGGTTATCACTTATTGGTTGCTTTACATATCATGGGTCGGTGCTATATTGTGGATCTATGATTTTTATATTACTCACGTGGGTACGCTTTGCTGTACATGCATTCATATTTATTATTCTGCTAGGGCTTTTTTTGGTGGAGATCTGATGAGCTTTGAAGCCTAACGAAACCCTAAATTCTTAGGGTTTTGTTATTATGTCGTTTCATGTTGCAAGGCATTCTGATCATGCGCGTTTTCCTGTAAGTCGACACTTGTGTGTCGTTTATGTTTGTGACTTGGTTCACAATATTAGTGGGTATTGAGAGATGAAAGTCGATAGGTGTTCGGGTTTTTATAGAACCCTTGTTCTCGTGATGCTGGGTTACGGGTTTCTTGAGTAATGTCGGCGTATGTTACTCAGTTTCGGACGTTAGGGTTTCGTCTTCTTTTTGGGTAAAGGGGAGTAATCCTGCACCCTGGTAAAGTATATTAACCAAAAAACATTGAAGAACAACGGATGAGAGTGAGTCCCTCACCTCAGTCCCTTAGGACACTTACAGACTCGAATATAAGAATGACACACCATTCCTATAACTTACAATAAAATGGACCTACCAATAATGACACAAGTACATAAAAAGTTTACACAACTACTCAAGAAAAACACTTGAGCCTTCTATATCACTATGGCAATCCACCTTAACTTCCATGAAGGATCCACGTAGATAAATCCAAGCGATCTTCAACATAAAATAACTCCATGATCATGTAATCAGCAAATAAGAATCAGGTCACAAATTTCGCACAACAATTGGTGGAAGACTCTAAAACCACGGATAGAGCAGCAAGCGTAAACTCGCTCCAAAAGTATGCGTTGAGATGCTAACCCAACTACCCCAATGTGATACCGAGCATAGAACATAATCATAGGGTAACAGCCCCTAACTTCCAGCTAATACGAACCCAAGACCAAAGTAAAAATCAGCAAACATGTCCATGATGATTCGAATAGCAGTGTCATAGCCAAAGATAGGGAAAACAAACCCTAACCTAGCCGTAAAAAAACAAGATCTGAATCCCCATGACCTTGACTTACATCTCTCATGAACCCACATAATGTACACCAAAATCTGGTGTAAAACCATCCGCAAAACAAATCACGTACAAAAAATATATCAAACCCAATAAAGGGTACCAGCAGCGTAAAGAAAAGAAACCAAACCAAACGATTAAGGTATCATTCACCGTGTAAGCATAACCCCAGGAAGATAAACCAACTAGATCAACCAATATAAAGATAAAACCCTAACGATAGCAGCAGGTCGATCCAAGAGAAAGATATGGCAATCAGCGCACATGAAACCCCAAGTGATCGTAACCAATATAAAACCATCGGTTTGGAAAACCGACTGGAATGAGAACATGAATGGTAGTCGATCACAACATAACCAAAATAAAAACCCTAACAAACGATAAAAGTAAAACCAACACATGCATGTCGTTTTTTCCAGATCCGATCGTTTTTAGGGTTTAAAAAAGTAAGGTGCGATCTCCAGAAACAATAAGGACATCAAAGTATAGCATGCCTCTACCCCAAAAAAATAACCACTACCATACCCGATTGCATATCATTCAAGGAATGATAGAGAGGCGGTGAAATAGTAGTAGTTTGAATCGGAATAGGAGGGGGTAGGGCTGCCGGAAATCGCCCCTACGTTAGGGTTTTGTCATAAACCCTATCTTTGGTTCAGATCCATGTTGCATAATCCTGAGTTCCCATCGTGAGTATTATTATGCAGTTTTTGTGTAATATTAGTATATGCATTGGATTTGAGTATCTTTGTGATTACTTGGTACATGATTGCTGCTGTGATTAGTGGCTTGTTTTATATTGGAAGTTAGGGTTTGTGTTACAATAGGTGATCATTGCTACTGCTACTATGATTGAGTAGTGTATATGTTAGGGGTCGTTTAAATCCTATTTGACGTCTATGGCAGCTCCTTTTGGAATTCAATCTAATCCACTTTTGTGAGTGGTAACGGATGCTAGGAATTGACCTATAGTATTACGTGTGGCTGTTTTTGATCGCGTGGATGAGCAAGGTTGGTGTGATGATGATGATGATTCGTTTCAGCCTTTTGTGATCATGTGGGTGCTTAGTGATGCTGCTGTTCATCTTGGTTCCTGTTTTGCACGCTATTGATGATGGTTAGTTGCTAATGTGGAAGTGCGTAGGTTTTCTACGTATCGTTGGTTATTCTTAATGGTATTACTGTAATTCAATTTGATGACCTATGAGTGCGTACGTTGGAGGATTCCTATGATATGGGTTTTTGTGGACTTTGGGAGCTCATTCTTGACATATTATACGTGGATTCTTCATTGACGTTAAGTGGACCGCCATAGTGATTTAGAGGGCTCAAGTGCATTTAATGTATTATGTACTTTTATCATTATTGGTTGGTTCATTTTATTTAAGTTATAAGAATGGCATGTCATTCTTATATTAGAGTCTGTAAGTGTCCTAAGGGACTGAGATGAGGGAGTCACCCTCATCCTTTGTACTTCAATGTTTTTGGCGTAATGAATTTTACCAGGGTGAAACATCCCTTTTACCCACAGTTTAGCAATTCGTCAATCTGGCTCTCTCCCAGCAAGGAAAACAACCGTCAAATCAGCACGACAGTTTTCAGATTACACACATGAAAAATGTTATAAATAGTTAAGTTCTAACGGTAGCTCGAGTCTCTCAGCTACCAGTCCAACTCTAGCAAGAGTTTTAAGAGGATTAATATGGCGAGCGTTAAGCTTTCCACGTTTACAAAACGTATCACACGATTCCATGGTGAAATTTTATTTTTTGGGTAAAAGGGTTAAATCACCCCGGTAAATGTATTACGCCAAAAACATTGAAGTACAAAGGATGAGGGTGTATCCATCATCTCAGTCCCATAGGACACTTACATGCAAAAAACAACTAACCAAACCAACTATATAAGAATGACAGGCCATTCTTATAACAAACAAAATAAGATAAAACTACTTATGACGGCCCTTTGGGCGACTCTCAAAGCCATGTGCAGGAAAATTATAATCATAACCATCATAAGACTTCAAATCATCCAAAAAACCAGCTCCCGGCATGACCTCAGGCATACACACTTCATCTTCATCCGACGAACCAGTTACAGACAGGGATGAACTTTCCTTCCTAGTAGACACCTTGTGGATCTTAGAGAATTGATCCCACAAACTTCCATTGCCACTTTTTGCAGGTACATCACTAGTAGTGACTTCACATGTCTTGTCACCATCATGTGGTACCTCCACCACCACCTTGCTCGGACCAACATCACCCTTTAACACTCTCGAAGAAGCACCATCATAATCATCCTTTAAAGGCTGATCCAACGGACCGTCCTCCAAAGTACGTTTAGTATCATTGGCATTCTTCTTTGTAATAGGTTTAGAAACAGGTTTATATTCAAAACTAGACTTAGGTTTGAAATACCGAGGCCTTTGGTTGACTTTAGTAGCCTTATTTCCAACCTTATTCAGGTGAACATCCGTATTAGCACCAACATCTTTTTGAGCCGAATCTGAACCCTTAGTAGCCGACATTCTCCTAAGCGGGCAGTTAACGTCCTTATGGTTGAAAACCATACATTTAGAACACCGATCAGGCCACCATTCATATTCAACATCAAGAACTTCCATATAATGACCATTACCCTTCAACAAAGGTATAGCCACTTCAATTGATTCCAAAACAGAATTTACAGCAGATAACTCAACTAGGACCCGTGCATAAGAATAACGACCCCAAGGATTACTACACATAGCTCTAGTACCTGCATCCATACGTATAACACGACAAATCTGTTGTGCAATCAAACCAATACCGACTTCCGAATATGTAATCGCCGTTACATTATGAATGAGAATCCATACCGGTACCTTAGTAATATTTTCCCTCTCCATCCTCGTATTAGGATTCCAAATTTTAAGGAATATGGGACTCGATTTGACAAACCAAGGACCACACTCAAGAACCTTACGCATACCATCTTGAGTCTTGAATTTGAAAAGGTAGAAATCATTACGCATCATAACACATTCGAAGCCAAACTTAGCCCATGCATGCTTCACATAATCATTAACAGTAGGAAAAGCTAAATGTTGCCCAAGGAAATAGCCGCATAGAGTATGATCAAATTTAGAACGCATATCATCAATAACGGTTAATGGTATAACAACTTTAGCACCACCAATATTACCTCCATTATTAGACCTCGACCCTTTAACCTTAGAATTGTCCGTGTCACCAGCCCCCAACGATTCACCATCAGGTTCAACAACACTTGTAACTTTAGGAATATCAGAATTGAGCTCAAATAAACTTACACTTTCATAACGAGCATGTAATGGGTCGGACACACTAGGAGCAGCAATGGGAGCTGCCGAACCAGAACCAACATCAGAAGGAAGAGCAAAGCTCCCCGTTTGTCCACCCAAACCTGCACTTTTAAGTATAGACTTCAATGGCTTATGTTCATTTAACAATCACCTTACCACCAATATTGTTAATCTTATTAGCCAACCCAGAATTCTTCTTGGCCATCTTACCATTAAGGAAACCCGATTCCATCTCTCTTTAACACACTTACACACAGACGTGACTTATAGCAATAATCAATCACACCTTGAAAAAACTGAAACCCTAGATCGGGACTTTCAATACAGAATATAGCAAATACCTTAACGGAATTTGTTTAACAATACAAGTCACCACCTCACGAAACTGACCTTGAGAAGAAAAGCAAACCCTAATCCGAGTTTGGTATATTAACGCGCCAGAATCAGTCACGCACAAAACCAACCCACGAAACCCAAAGAGGAATCGTAAAACTTGATAAATAATATTCAGCACAATAAAGATCGACCTTATATAATTAGATTTCAGTGATTAACCGACTAACAATTGCGTATAATAAGGGTAGCGATCAGATTCAAAAGCTGGCGGTTTAAAACCCTAAAAAGATGTTATACCAGATTCGACTATAAGACCTATAAAAACAAGCAGCAAATTCGATTAAACCAATGATAACCACGAGGATTAAGCACTAGAATAATCAAACTGATACAAGAATTAAAGGAGATAGGGAAGATTGGTAAAAAACGATTAGGAAGGGGAGGGAGAAAAATCGCCAGCCTTGAGAGAACTATTAGGGTTTTTTTTCCCGTTCCCATGGTGAAATTTTAAGCGTGGCTTTGTCTCCAATCATGGAATCTCAAAGATTTACGTCATTTGTCGATCATAGTCCTTCTGACGATCACGAGCAGTTTGCATTCTGCTTTTGATCTAAACAATCTCTCAACAGTTTCATGAACAATTCTAGATAGCAAGTTGGCTATCCCCCACTTCAACCCGACAAATCGTTGAGCGACATTTTCAACCATGAAGTGCTTCGTACAACGTGGCTATGATTATATGAGATTCCGACCAATCGGAGGTGTCTATCCCAACGGGTGTCGAAATCGATCACACAGACACGCAACATGTCCTCTAACATTTGAATAATTCTTTCACTCTAGCCAACAGTCTATGGATGGTATCCAATACTCATACCAAGACCTTTTCTCATGGCTCTTCGAGTGATTACTAGGATCTTGATGTGAAACAGCTGAGAGGATAACAAGAAAACAATCCATTGTGTACAAAACAACGGCAAGGTCAAAGTCTAGATAACAACAAAACATTCCGTAGGATAACCGCAAAATGGTTGGTAGGATAATCAAAATCAGCTTGTACGACTGTAGCAGCACGGCTCAATATTTCATAATGAGATAGCAAAGATAATTGATATTCTTGAGAGACGAATGAAGGGTTAGGCGTCAGCTCCAAGGATTGCGGTTCAAGTTACTCCTTAAAGTCTTAAGGTTTCTGTCGGGGCCAACAGAACCTCCGTCGAAAAGAGAGTTTAGCAAGTTCAGAGTACGACTCTGAAGGAGAGTATTAATTTCTACTCGTAATCAATCGATGGACTCAGTAGTGCACTTAATACTTAATGCAGAAGGGTACAATATTCGAATCCAAAATCATAATTTCCAAGGGAAATCCGACTACCAATCGATCAAATCAAATTCCAGGTATGAGCGAAGGTCGGCGGAAAAGGGTAAAATGGTCATTTTTCTATTACTTGCGAAAACACTATTTTGAATGTTGAATGAAGTTTGTTAATTTAATATGTAACTAGTAATGATAATAACATGGTTTCCATATTCTTAACTTGTGAAAATCCAAACTTTTGACGATAAATACAGTTTTACAAATTTTAGGCAGAAATGTTATCGTTTGGTCTTTTTAGGCCGAGTTTCCTCGAGTTAGACGTAAAACATCATTCCGGACAACTTTCATGTTTTAACTTTTTGATGATTCGGACAAGAAGTGCCTCTAATTTTTACACAGATTCGGCAGTAAGCTATTTTGTCGTTTATAGGTTTTGCTAACTTCTTTTTACCATAACTTTTCACTCGTTTGTCCGTTTCGGGTGATTCAAGTTGCTATGTTTTACTTTTTATATTGTCTACAATAATATGTAAATTACCAAGTCTATATGTAGTTGGTTTTAATGGCATCAAATAAGTAGAATATGACTAGTTTTACTAGTTTGTGACTTTACGACAATATGGGAATTAAAAACATGTGATTAAGTATGTGTACATCATGAATCAACATATTAACCATATATATAGCATGTAGTTGACAAGATAAGGAATAATAAACATAAGATAATGGAGTGATTGTGGTGATTAGTTGCTTACAACTTTTGGCCTACCAAAAGGGAATTCGAGAATCAAGAGCTAGAACAAGGTCTTTGAGCTTTCCTCTTCTTGGATCCCTCCTCTTCTTTTGTATGAGCAAGGTTGAGTTACGACTTGAAAAAGAGCTTTGATGATGTCTTGGTAACTTGAGTGGATTCAAACCCAATAGAAATTACCAAGTCTTTTGCAAAGGAGTAGAAGGAAGTACTTTTGCCTTTACTTTGGAAGCTATACTTAGAATAGAGAAACAAACTTTGAAGGTGTAAATGATGTAGGTATGGACGAATTAAGGATGGGAGGGGGTATTTATATGGTTAGAAACCTTGACTTGTCAAAGCTTCTTAAGTAAGTATTAACACATGTAATCATCCTAGACTTCAAGGTATAAGATCAAGACACACCCTAGGTGACTCATCCCCTAAGAGGCGGTCACAAAGGGGTAAGGTGGCTAGGTGATGAGTCTTGGTCTTATCTTACTTTTAGAGTGTGTTTTGGTTCCGTTAAATGCCAACCGTAAGTTGTTAAGCCATAAAACGTAAAACCGGGTATCGTAAAAATACGAAACTTGCAGGAATGATGAAACTCATCATTATACTCCATATAAAAATATAAAATGAGTGATAAGTCTCATTGGGTGCTAAAACGCAGTTTAAAGCTGGAAACGCGGGTCAAAAACGCGTAATTCGCGTGAAACGAGAACTGGAAAACGTAAAATTCCAAAACTTGTGGAAATGTCGTAAAATGGTAGAATTACATATTTCTAATGTTTACAGTGTTTTATGGACGTATCGGGATGACTGAATGACGTTTAAACCCTAAAGTTTTCTCAGACACGGTTTTGGGAAATCGTTTCTGTATGGATTCAACGTACGTCGTCAGGACGACTTGTCGAGTTTCATAGTAAAAAAAATTTTACGGGATGAATAGTGAAAGTGAATAGTAAAAGTGAATAGTAAATTTTCAAAAAAGAAAAGGTAACCTGAAAATGCGGGTGGTTTCAGATCGAATGAAGACAGATACACCAAAACCCTAAAGAAATCAAACCACACATATTAACGTATAGTTAGGGTTTTAAACAGATCACAACATGCCCCTCTTAAAAAAAACACAACCCATTAATCGATTGCATACAAATGAAACGAAACAGGATCGTTTATAAGTAGAGAGGCGATTAACAACGTTGATTTGGCCAGAATTAGAAGAATAGGAGGCGGCTGGATTCGCCCATAGAGAGAGAGAGAGAGAGAGAGAGAGAGAGTTTAGGGTTTTTCTCTCCCAATGTGGTGCAGATATTCAACTATCATTTTTACTGTTTATTTTGTTTAGTGCATTTTTAAATTGTGTTGCAGTAAATTTATAACACTATGATGCAGTAATTTATACATTGATAACAGAAGAAAATTTGATTAACATAAAAACATAACATAAAATCCTATGTCCACTTTGCCTTCTTCATGATTCTAGACTTCGCGAATACCCGACATCCACTTGCCTAACGCTTCTTCTTGCTTGGACAACTTGAGATGTTCTAAGTTAGGACACTGCTGTTTCAAAACTGCTCAAATTCTTTTATTGTACTATCCCTATGCTTAACACGAGCTTGCATTTCTTCAATCATCTTACCGTAATCTTTTTCATCTAATTTGTTGGCCATTCTCTCCCTATCGAAGAGAACATGGAGCACGTTACTCATTTTACGTGAACGAGCCTCCTCTACAAGTTGATCATAGACTTCTTCATGACAATGTTTTATAGAGAGAGAGAAAAGAAGGACAATTTCTTTCTAACTTATAATGCAGTAAAAAAAGATTTCTATTATACAACATTATCCGGTCCAATATAAAGTTTATTTTTTAGGCCCAATAAAATAAGCACTATCCGGCCCATAACTTGAATGATTTTTACTTTCAAAAAATTTAACTATATATTTACATATAAACTGATCAGGTGGGTAATACTTCAGATGTATACACTCCAAATTTGCATCAAACCAATCAATCTATTTTTGCTTAATCCTGCAAAATGTTAATCCAGACCACAAAAACACAAGCAAAAACATTCCACAATAATCACAACATGGATTTATACTTAGCAGCAGATTCCAGCAGTAGAATACCCTAGCAGTAGTTACTACTTGGCATATTCCTTTGATTCTTTAAAGCAACACCTAGCAGTAGATAGCATACACCAGAAGCAGTTTCAATCATACCAGCAGTAGTTAACACTTGCAACATTTTCTTCAGGAATTCCTTAAAAGCCAACATTTAACATTGTGATGCAGTAAAATTTTAGCATTATGATGCAGTAGAATTTACACTGATGCACTAGTATTTCATTTTCATTTCAAATAGATGCTATCTAAAATTCAGAAGTCATAACAATTTTCAACTAAGAATCCAATAATATCTAAACATCCAATAGTAAACTAATAGTCGAACATCTTTAAGACACGTTAATTAATCCTCTTAAACAACTCCATATTCACTTAGATATTTTCATCTGTTACCATTTTAAATTTCTTTGGTTGTTTATTTTAGGGTAAAAGGGATTTTTCACCCTGGTAAAATGCATTACACCAAAAACGTTGAAGTACAAAAGGATGGGAGTGAGTCCCCCATCTCAGCCATAAAGGGCGATAGACATGCACCAACACAAGTGCAACTTACAAATAAACTAAGCTAAACAAAGCTACTTATCACCAAGAAACGCAAAAGAAAAATATAAACTAATTCTTCTTGCGTCCTTGTACCTTGAAGTCTCTAGTAGAGCCACTATAATTCTTGGATTTGGAAGCATACATCTCGATATCATCATAGTTCTCAAAGACTTCATCATCACTTTCACTAACCCCATCCACACATGAACCTTGACCCGGAATAGAATTAGAGGCCACAGGACTAACGTTTGGGGTAACATTCGACGCCTTACTCGTAGAAGCAACATGGTTGTTGAAACGCTCCCACAAATCAGCAGTCTTACTTCTCGTAGGTACCTAACGATTACAACCTTCAACAGCATTACGCTTTCCCCCACATGAAGAATCTGCAACAATAGAAGGCTGAGCAATTTATTCCTGTACCATATCCACACCATCATCACTCCTTAGCACCCCATTAGGTGTACCAAGAGAAAGAGAATCCTCATTATTCGGCTTAAGATCATCTCCTAACTTAGGTTTAGAAGAGTTCTTCTTCTTGGCAGCTGGTTTTAAGACTGGTCTATACATAACATTAGACTTTGGTTTAAAACCCCGAGCCCCTTTAGAATCTTTACCAACCTCTTTACCAGCCTTATGAGAGTGAACATGACGATCACCACCAACATCATTAGTAGTCGAAGCAATAGTAACACGCTTACGTGTCTAAGAGGACAAAGATCATCATCATGATTGAAGATAAGACATTTAGAACACCAAGGCGGCCACCACTCATACTCGACTTCAAGAACTTCCATGTAATGACCCTTACCCATAGGTAAGGGAATAGCAACATCAATTGATTCAAAACATCTCTATCAGCATATAACTAAATAAGAACCCATGCATATGAATAACGACCCCAAGGATTGCTACACATAGCATTAGTACCCGCATCAAAACGTATAATCCGCCCCAACTATTTTGCAATCAAACTTATACCAGCTTTAGAATACACAACGGAAGGTACATTATGTATACGAACCCAAACCGGTACCTTAGTCACTTTCTCCTTTTCCAACCTAGTATTCGGCACCCACTCCCGCAAGAAAATAGGTACCGATTTAATAAACCAAGGACCTCCATCAAGAACCTTAGTCATACCATCCAATGAAGAAAATTTGAAAAGAAAGAAACCATTCCGTAATATAGCGTGCTCCAAGCCGAACTTAGCCCAAGTATGCTTGACATAGTCTTCGACAATCGGAAATGCAAGTCGTTGTCCAATGAAATAGCCATAAAGTGAATTGGTAAATTTTCCACACATATCGTCAACTACTTCAACTGGAATAACAACATTGGCAGCCGAAAAAAACTTATCATTCGAATACCCCCACTCATGCGTCTGATTTGGATTGATAAAACGATTACCTGAGCAAGGAAAACCAAAATCAGAATGAGTCGAACAACTAGCCTTACCAGCCATATTCCCTTTAGTTGAACCCGTAACACATCCCTGAAGAGACCCAGGATCAACTTAAGAACTTGCAACAGTAACCTCGTCACTAAAAATCGACATATGTATCTGATTGGCATCAACCGAATCGTTAAAAGCAACAGAACGTAATAGAGGCATACCATCGTACCCATCAACATCCTTCTTCAAACGTTTCATACTTTCAGATAATACATCGTTATGTTGAGCCAAATCAGCCTCCTGAACCATATCCACCTCCGTAGAACTTAACACTTGAACCTTATCCGAAGCAGCCACATGTTTAGTTTGAAAACAACATGGGTCAACTTGTAAAACAATAGTACGAGATTCCACAAAACTAGAAGCAACCAAATCATGTAACAAATTAGGCGTATTCAAAACATAACCTAATTTGGCTGTCCCCACGTCAGAAACCAATGCAAAGTTCGTACTAGGGCTCATCGTCGAAAGGTTCGACTCACCACAACTAGTAGTAAACCTCATAACACCAGCAGTAACGTCAATGCAAGTTGGAACACCACTCGCATTCAAAACAGAAGTACTCGCATCAGCAGCTGCATCCGTAACAGTAGCAGCTACATCAACATTAGGATCGCAAGAACTCCGAACATCAGCAGCAACATCCGAAGGACTCACAACAGAGGTCACATCAGATGACATTTTAGGATCACATAACGTCCTAGCAACGTTCGCTACCTGACAAACCCCCTCATTCCCACTTTCAACCTCGTTTGTATTAGGGTTACATGAAACCCTAACCTCCTTACTAACCATGGAGACCTCACGAGAATCAGAATCCATCCCTTTAAGACGAGCCATACGGTCATGTAAGGCATCCAAATCCAACGTAACCACCAACCTGGATGATTGATTCGAATCGTGCAAACCCGTAACTGCCCCCAACGTGTTATCAGGAACTAATAATCCCTTTACCATTCCTCTAAAACCCACTTTTAGTTATAAAAACACAACCAAGTAATTGATAAACCTTATAAAATAAGGAACGTACATATCGACTTGCAATGGAGTATGAAACGAAACCCTAGTCAGGATAACGTGTAATATAGTTTATGAATCAAAGCAATTGTAATACCATGCAAAACACGACAAAAAATTAAGAATATGAGACACAGCAATGAACCGACCCACGATTTGATAGAGCAACCAATGATTAGCCACCGTCCCACGATGTGGGAAAGGATAAACAATTAAAGATCAATATTGATAGTAGTGAAATCATACGGAAGTTATCACCAGTTTTTTTTTATTTTGTCGCCACCTAGAGAGAGGAACTAATTAGGGTTTCTCCTCTTCTTTGGTTGTTTCTTCACGTATGCATCCGCCTCTTTCAAAATTTTTTCTTTTTCATCATTTAGTTCCATGAGAATCATCTTTGCTGCATACTTTGCACGTAGCAACTTTAGCTGTATTTTTTTACTATAGCCTTCCTTTTTAAACTCCTGCAAAAATTTCCACGTCCATATATGTTTCCATATGTCTCATTACAAAAACACCACAATCGGTTCCATTGTATGTTGTCCGCCAATTCATTTCTATGATTTTAGGGACAGCAAATAAGAAATCATCGTATTTGGCGTGTTTTACTCTTCCCAGGTATTCAATAAATGCAGATATCTGTCAAAAATAAAAATATATTACTCTTCCCAGGTATTAAATTAAAAAATTACTGCAACAAAGAAAAAATCACTAATATAACTCAAACCTCAACAATACTTGAAGAATTACAATTGCGAATATATAAGGACCACTCAATCATACTCACTCTCCCACAAACCATGCATGCTACATTTAGAGTAAAATGTTGACATTACTAAAATGATGCCAATTACAATCTAGTACCTTTTTAAGCTTTTACTACAGGGCCCAATGCTGAATACATGTTTCAATTAATATACTGCATCACCATATATAATATAGTAAATCTCTGTTTAATCATAACTTAATTTGTGTATATAATATACTAAATCACTATTTATGATGTAGTAGATTTTACATTATGATGCAGTAGAATTTTAAATACCAAGTATATTATTTCTTAATGAAGAAAGTCCTTGTTTAATATTTAATACTTTTAAATACTTCTTATTAACTGTTTATATCAAGTGCAACACAGTGTAAAGATAAGAAAAAAGATAAGATTCTTTGTGACAGCACTTTATTCTCACTCAAGTGTAGCATAGTGTAAAGATACTTTATTTTATCTACTCTCTACTCCCTATCCTACTACATTAAACTTTCCCAGTCTTTTACTTTTTCATTTCAGCTCTCTTATTCTCACTCAAGAACAATGGCAGCACCAAATGGAAACTTTCAAAATGATGAAGAAGAGTATGAGTTCGTGTTAAACAACTATTTGCTTTCTGAAGCAGTGTTAGATGCTTTTGGGGATGAACCGATTGCAGAATATGGGTCGTATAGGCAAGTGGATGAGGACAAATATCCTTAATTGGCTGCGTAATCAAGACTTCTACTGGGATGAGATTTTTGGACTTAATGGGGTAGAGGATGAAGAAGATGAGGATGAGGAAGATCAAGATTTTTTTTTTGGGTAAAGGGCATTCCACCCGGTAAATTATATTACACCAAAAAATCGTTTAAGTACAATGGAATGTGGCAGAAGAACCACATTAACCTCAAGCAACGCTTGAACTTCCAACTAACACGCTTGTGACAGGCCACTAAGCGTTAGAACTATAAATACATACAATAACCAAAACTCCTACCGGAAACAACCACCTAATCACACAAGAATGACCACACATATCCGCCCATCTCTTCGAAGGAGATTGATGAACCAGATGATCCTGCCTCCTTAAAAACCCTTTCCAAGAAAAAACCCAGTGGGAAAACGTTGGAGTAGGGAAAAAGAGTACAGCACTCACCCGCATCTCCAACGAACTCCACCAACCTCCAAAAGCATCAACCAGGGACACAAGACAAGCCTCACGCTCCCAACACAAGAAATCAGCATCAAGAAATGAACACTCCATTAAGAATGCATAAGAGACATAGGCAACCGCCAAACACGCAATAAATCAATCACATTCGCCCTCCTTTTGAATCTACATGTAAGAAGCTTCAAACGCACTGTTGATTTAATCACTTCAATCAATTGACTTTCAGACCGACGTTGCTGCTTGAAGATCCTGTTGTTCCTTTCTTGCCAAATAAAATAAGCAGTCGCCGCAAACAAGAGCTTCGAAACAACACTTCTCACAGACCTAGATGTAGAGATAGGAATCAAGTGACGAACCACATCCTCTAAGGAATCAGGAATGTCCGTAAGACCAGCAAACATCTTCAATGAGACCCAAACCTGACAAGAAAACAAACACTCAAAGAAAAGGTGGTTATGAGAATCCGGTTGAGTCTTGCACAAAGGGCACACAAGGGCGTCTCTCGAAGGATCATTGGAGCGAAGCATATCTTGAGAACGAAGCCTCCTTCTCAAAACCAGCCACAAATGAAAAGCATGCCTAGGAATACGGTGCGTGAACCAAACAAGATGAAACCAATCAACAACCTGTCCACGCGGACGAATACACTCCCACACAGACGAAACAGAAAAAGGCTTAACATGACCATCCCTCGTCTTCCAAACTAAACGATCATCCACATTATCAATTAAATTAGGAGCCGAAATCGAAGTAAGCATAGGATACCTAGTTCCCCACATAATCGGCCAAGCCCAAGAGTTCCCCAAGATAATGTCCCGAACCAAAGTATTAGAAGAAAAACCCGCCCTGTAAATATCCCGCGAAGATACAATAAGAGAAAGAGGACCAACCGAACACCACTTATCAAACCAAGCAGAAGCCTTCAAACCATTCCCAAGATTATACCAAACAAATTGCCTAACAAGAGGCCTAATTGAGGAGGAGGAGGCCGAAAGTGAGGTGGTGCAGTAAGGTGAGGTGGTGCAGTAAAATGAGGAGGAGCATCAAAATGAGGTGGAGGAAGAGGTTCAAAGTGAGGTTGTGCAGCAAAGTGAGGTGGTCCAGCAAAGTGAGGAGGAGGATAAGAATGAGGTGGAGCAACAAGTGGATAATTATACAAGGTTTGAAAATCTTTATAATTTGGAAAACATGATTACTGATCTTGAAATTCTGTTTCAACGACTCAATGAAAGGAAGTAAAGCAAGGGAGACATCCGGCCGCCATCTTCCCTTAATTTGGAAAACAGGATTACTCTCTCCCCCATGGAGAAATCCGGCCGCCATCTTCCCTTAGTTTTTCGGCCATAAATCATCCTATATACTACGTCCTCTCTACCTTTTAATCATTATTTGGTTCTTGGGTATGCAATACGTGGTTAAAGTATGTGTTTTTGTGTTGTTTAAAGATGGCGGCTGGTATTTTTTTTGTGTGTATACATTCATTGGCCGAAACCCTACCTATCCTTTATATGCAATCACTCTTTTATGGTGATCGATTTCTTAGGGTTTCGACTATGGATTTGGCGATCTCACATGGAAACCCTAACATCCTCTCACTGTTCGATCATGTTGTGATCGGTTTTCTTAGGGATACCATGTTGTTTCTATGCTGCACATCGAATTAATTATTCCCTTTATGGGTTTCGTTATTTGATGAGCAGATCTGGTGTTGGTTGGTCCTTAATGATACAAATCCCCTTTAGGTTTTTGTCTATTATTGATTGAAGGTTACCCTCGTTAGGGTTTATTAATTTATTGCATGTTCCTGATTGGTTTGATGTTTATGTTATGTGGGTTTTGAGAGAGATGTACGTTCTGGTTTGTGCTTTGGTTATGGAGACATTTGCAAGTTAGGGTTTTGATACCCTAACTGTGTTTGAATGGTGTCCTGGAGTCGCTGGTCTTTGGGGATCGTTTTATTCATGTTGATTGTTGGCCATTCGTGGTTGATATTGGTGGTGTTGGGGTCATGGTTTGGTTGTTACTATGATCTGCTGTAGGTGGTTAATTGGATGATGTACCTGCTGGTTAGAGTGATGATGGTAAACCCTTGCTGGAATGATTTGATCTTTATTTAGATTGGGTTTTATCGTGTTTATTCACTTTTCACGTGGTACATTTGAAGTTGCATTAATGTTGGTCGTTAAACCTTAAATCACTTTTTTTCATCTCAAGTGGCGATTTTTAACCCTAACCTAATCTCAATCGTTTTTTCATCTAATCTGCCTTTTTTCTTTAATTCTTGGATCGAATTGGATCTCCTAGTGATCTTCCTTCTGGTTATCATTGGTTTTATCCATTCGCTGCTTGTTTTTTCAGGATTAAGGGAGTTCTTGGGTGAATCGTTTTGTTAGGGTTTAAATCACTAATTATCTTGATCGCACCTTTGGTTCCTTAATCTAAGTCGGTTTATTACTACTTATATTAGGTCGATCATCCTTATTGCTGCACATTGAAAGCCATATCCGTTTCTGGTAAACGATCCTTTATTAGGGTTTCGTTTTTTTTGGATTGTGCGCATTTGAATTCTGGTACTCAAGATTACATCTTTTAATATTATTCTGGTTTGGTGTTGATTTCTGGAGCTTAACGTTAAACTAAACTCGTTTGGGTTTAGTTCTATTGATAATTGCACGTTATTGCATGTAACCGTTTTAGGGTTTGGTTGTTATCCTACCGTTGTTGGTAGTATTATTGCAAGTCATTACTGTGTTCGTGGGTATAAGGGAGATGGAATCGGGGTTCTTGAATGGTAAGAAGCCTTTGAAGGCTAGTGGGTTGGCTACTAAGGTTAGCAATATTGATGGCAAGGTAATTGTAAACGATAAGCAGCCATTGAAATCTATACTGAAAAGTGCAGGTTTGGGAGGTAAGACGGGGAGTTTTGCTCTTCCTAATCATGGGTCTTGGTCGTTGAAACCAAGCGCTACTCCTGGTGTTGCGGATCCAAACATTGCTACATGGGGTAGTGTAAGTTCTCCTAGTCTACATTCGGATGATCATTTGAATACTAATGTTGAACCTAATTCGTGGGCTGATATTGGTGGTGCATCTATGGATTATGGTGATAGACTAGAGGAAGGGTGTAAGATTGGTGGTGCTAATGTTGTTATCCCTTTAGCCGTTGTTGATGATATGCGCTCTAATTTTGATAATACGATATGCGGCTATTTCCTTGGACAACGATTAGCTTTTCCTATTGTTGCTAATTATGTGAAGCATGCGTGGGGCAAGTTTGGTTTCGAGTGTGTAATGATGCGTAGTGATTTCTTCCTTTTTAAATTTAAGACTCAAGTGGGTATGAATAAGGTGCTTGAGGGTGGTCCTTGGTTTATTAATTCGAATCCTATGTTCTTGAAGACTTGGGTTCCTAATACAAGGTTGGAGAGGGAGAAGATTACTAAGGTACCAGTATGGGTTATTATTCATAATGTACCTGCAATTGCGTATTCGGAAGCCGGTGTTAGTTTGATTGCACAACAGCTTGGTCGTGTTATAAGAATGGATGGAGGTACTAGTGCTATGTGTCGTAATCCTTGGGGACGATATTCTTATGCACGGGTTCTAATTGAATTATCTGCTGAAAAGGCTGTTTTGGAGTCAATTTTTTTTGGGGTAAAAGGGTTATTCACCCCGGTAAATGTATTACGCCAAAAACCATTGAAGTACAAAGGATGAGGGTGTATCCATCATCTCAGTCCCTTAGGACACTTACATGCATAAAACAACTAACCAAACTAACTATATAAGAATGACAGGCCATTCTTATAACAAACACAATAAAACAAAACTACCTATGACGGCCCTTAGGGCGACTCTCAAAGCCATGTGCAGGAAAATCATAATCATAACCATCATAAGACTTCAAATCATCCAAAAAACCAGCTCCCGGCATGACCTCAGGCATATACACTTCATCTTCATCCGATGAACCAGCTACTGACAAGGATGAACTTTCCTTCCTAGTAGACACCTTGTGGGTCTTAGAGAATTGATCCCACAAACTCCCATTACCACTTCCCGCAGGTACATCACTAGTAGAGACTTCCGTCTTGTTACTACCTTGTGATACCCCCACCATCACCTTGCTCGGACCAGTATCACCTTTAAACACTCCCGAAGTAGTACCAACAGAATCATCCTTTGAAAACTGATCTAATGGACCAGCCTCCAAACTACGCTTAGTATCATTGGCATTCTTCTTCGTATTAGGTTTGGAAACAGGTTTATATTCAAAAGTAGACTTTGGTTTAAAAAACCAAGGCCTTTGATTACCTTTGGTAGCCTTATTTCCATCCTTATCCAGGTGAACACCCCTATTAACACCAACCTCTTTATGAGCCGAATCTGAACTCTTAGTAGCCGGCATTCTTCTAAGAGGGCAACAAACGTCCTCATGGTTAAAAACCTTACATTTTGAACACCGATCAGGCCACCATTCATATTCAACATCAAGAACTTCCATATAATGACCTTTACCCTCCCGCAAAGGTATAACCACTTCAATTGATTCCAAACAGAATTTTCAGCCGATAACTCAACTAGGACCCGTGCATACGAGTAACGACCCCAAGGATTGCTACACATACCATACGTATAACACGACCAATCTGTTGTGCAATCAAACCAATACCGACTTCCGAATATGTAATCGCCGGTACATTATGAATGAGAATCCATACCGGTACCTTTGTAATAGTTTCCCTCTCCATCCTCGTATTAGGATCCCAAGTTTTAAGGAACATGGGGATCGATTTAACAAACCAAGGACCACACTCAAGAACCTTACGCATACCATCTTGAGTCTTGAATTTGAAGAGATAGGAATCATTACGCATCATAACACATTCGAAGCCAAACTTAACCCATGCATGCTTCACATAATCCTTAACAACTGGAAAAGCTAAACGTTGCCCAAGGAAATAGCCACATAGAGTATGATCGAATTTAGAGCGCATATCATCAATAACGGCTACTGGTATAACAACTTTAGCACCACCAACATTACCTCCATTATTAGACCTCTTCCCTAGATTCTTAGAATTACCCGTGTCACCATCCCCCAACGAGTCACCATCAGGTTCAACAACACTTGCAACGTTAGGAATATCAGATTTGAGACCAAATAAACTTACCCTTTCATGACCAGCAGGTTGTGGCGCGGAAACAACAGGAGCAACAATAGGAGAAGCCGAATTAGATCCAACCTCGGAAGGAAGAGCAAAGCTCCCCGTTTGTCCTCCCAAACCTGCACTTTTAAGGATAGACTTCAATGGCTTATGCTCATTAACAATCACCTTACCATCAATATTGTTAATCTTCTTAGCCAACCCAGAATTCTTATTCGCCAACTTACCATTAGGAAACCCCGATTCCATCTCTCACTCTCTTAACCCACTTACACACCAACGAGTGACTTATAGCAATAAAACAATCGCACCTTTAAAAACAGAAACCCTAGAGCAGGTACTTACAATTCAGAAAGTAGCTAATCCCTAAATGGAATTTGCTTAATAGTTCAGGTTACCACCACACGAAACAGGTCTTTAGATAAACCAAGCCCTAAAAAGAGTTTGGTACAGTAGCGCACAGAATCAATCACGAAACAAAAGAAAATTACGAAACCCTAAATAGGAATCATAAATCTTGATAAATAATATGTTGCACACCCACGATCGTCCTTATATAATTAGGATTGAAAGACAAACCGACTAAGGATAGCAAAAAATAAGGTGATCGATCAAAAACCAGGAGTTTGCGATTTGAAACCCTAAAAATATGTGAAACCAGAATCGACCATAAACCAATAAAACAAGCAGCGATTTAAGTTAAGCCAATGATAGCCACAATGATTAAACACTAGATTAATCAAATAGATACAAGAATTAGTGGTGATAGGGCAGATTAGTGGAAAAAACGATTAGGATTTGTTAGGGTTTCAAATCGCCAAACTTGAGAGAGACTTTTTTGTTTTGGAGTCAATTGATGTTGCTATACCTTTGCCTATGGGTAAGGGTCATTATATGGAAATTCTTGAAGTCGAATACGAATGGTGGCCATCTCGATGTTCTAAATGTAATGTTTTTAACCATGAGAATGATTCTTGCCCTCTTAGGAGAAGACAACCTACTGGTGGTTCGGGTTCGACTAAACAGGATAGTGGGGCTACTAGGGGAGTTCACTCGGATAAGGTTGGAAATAAGGATGCTAAAGCCAACCATAGGCCTAGGTCTTTCAAACCAAAGCCTAGTGTTGTGTATAAACCTGTTTCTAAACCTACCAATAAGAAGAATGCCATTGATACTCCTCATACTTTGGGGAATGCTTCGTTAGATCAGCCTTCTAAAGATGACTTGAATGGTACTTCTTCTAGTATGTTAAAGGGTGATGATTGTCTAAGCATGGGGAAGGTACAGGTACCTAATTTGGAGCAGATGGGTGATGTCGCTACTAGTGATGTACCTGTGGAAAGTGGCAAGGGTAGCTTGTGGCAGCAATTTGCTGGTACTCATGGTATTTCTACTCTTCAGGGGTGTTCGTCTTTGGAGGATGATGATGAAGTTTGCATGCCCGAGTATCTACCTGGTGCTGGATTTCTTGATGATTTGGAGTCTTATGATGGTCATGAGCACATGCCGTTTGGGCATGATGTCCGTCTCAAAGGTTGTCATAGTTAGTATGTTTTTATTATGTTAGTTATAAGAATGGCCTGTCATTCTTATATAGTTGGTTGGTTTATTGCTGGTTTAGCATGTAAGTGTCCTTAGGGACTAAGATGTAGAGACTCACTCTCATCCTTTGTACTTCATTGTTTTTTGGCGTAATAATATTTACCGGGGAAACCCTTTACCTAAAAAAAATAAACCTTAAATCACTTAGGGTTTAGTTTGGTTTCTTTGCTATTACAACATACACGTGCTACATTATGATGATATGATGTTGAGGCTAGTACCACCTGTTTTTGCGTGGTTAATTCAGTGGTGTTTGGTTGCATAATAGCATGGGATGGAAGTCAAGTTTGGGGGTATTCTTGTTCAAAAACATAGCATGGGATGGAAGTCAAGTTTGGGGGTATTCTTGTTCAAAAACCTTTGTTTGGTTGGGATCGCTGCTTTTGGTGGTTTCAATATAAGTTACGGTTTTTAAAAACCTTATTGGTCGTCTATGGCAGGTTCTTTTCGCGTTTTCAATCTGATTCACTTTTGCAAGTGAATGTTAAAGATGTAAAGAATAGTGCCATAGTATGGGGGTTCGTTGTAGTCTTTTGGTGAGGATGGTGCTGCGTGTGATTATTCTTACCATGGTGTAGGCTGCTTCGTCGAACGTTATGGACTTCTCTGAAGACTTTTGAAGATTCAAGTGTTTATACTTGAATATCTTTTTATTTGTTATATTTTATAGTCGTTGTAGTTTATGTTCAAGTATTAGTTATAAAAGTGGTGTGTCACTCTTATATTGTGGTTATTGGTAGGTTCAGATTGGTAAGTTATAAGAATGATTTTTCATTCTTATATGAGAGTCTGTAAGTGTCCTAAGGGACTGAGATGAGGGAAGTCACCCTCATCCTTTGTACTTCAATGTTTTTGGTGTAATGTATTTTACCAGGGTGGGTAAAAGGGTTAATTCATCCCGGTAAAATATATTACGCCAAAAACATTGAAGTACAAAGGATGAGGGTGAATCCCTCATCTCAGTCCCTTAGGACACTTACAGACTCTCCTATAGGAATGCAACATCATTCCTATAACTTACAATATAAGCGTGACAGACCACACTTATAAAACATCAGACTACAATGATAAAAAGAATAAAAATAAATGCACTTCAAGTAGAAATACTTGAATCTTCAAGTCACCATAGTAGTCCAAACTTCCAGCGTCGTCCAAATATACAATATCTTAGTCCTCAAATTGAAATACAGTTCACAAGTTTCACACAACGGTTGGTGAGGAACTCTAAAACCACGGATAGAGCAGCAAGCTCACAACTCACTCCAAAGGTGTAGGTTGAGATGCAAAACTGAACACCAATAAGAAAACCCACCGAATATGTATAAAACCAACGCACATCAACTCCATGATCATGTAATCAGCAAATAAGAATTAGTTCACAAATTTCGCACAACGATTGGTGGAAGACTCTAAAACCACGGATAGAGCAGCAAGCATAAACTCGCTCCAAAAGTGTGCGTTGAGATGCTAAACCAACAACCCCAATGTGATACCGAGCATAGAACATAATCATAGGGTAACAACCCCTAACTTCAAGCTAATACGAACCCAAGACCAAATTAAAATCAGCAAACATGTCCATGATGATTCAAATAGCACGTGTCATAACCAAAGTAAAAGTAAAACAGGGTTTTTGAATAAGTTACCCTAAAACTTAACTTCCATCTCTCCCAAACCCACTTACATGGCAGCAACATCATGAAACGAACCAGCAAAAAGCAGCACCATCATGATAAGACAATGAACACCACATAACCCATATTAAAGGATTGACATCCAAGTAAACAACCAGATCCATCATCATCCACAACCACAGCAGATCAAGAAGATACAAAACCCTAAAAGGGTTTCGTACATCATTAAGCACCTCAAAAACCACCCAGAAACGTACCATGTTAACAATAATCGATCTATGAAAACCGACTGGATTCAAACCATAACCATGCTACGCTCACCAACCGAGAAACGTACCATGTTAACAATAATCGATCTATGAAGAGTCTGTAAGTTGCACATGATGTGCATTTTTCGTCGCCCTGATAGGGCTTTGGGCATGGGATTCACCCATGTCATTTGTACTTCAATGTTTTTGGTGTAATAGTATTTTGCCAGGGTGAATTAACCCTTTTACCCATTTTACCAGGGTGAAAAATCCCTTTTACCCAAAAAAGAGCTCTGGTACTAATAAGTAGTTTATGATGATGGTCTTTGTATGTTTTTAGTATGTTTTTAGTTTTTTAGTTGTCAAAAGGTGTTTTAATGTATTAATGCGATTGTTTGCCTGTAACGGGCTGAGATTTTTACAATGTGAAGTAATGATATTAAACTACATAAATTAAGATTACACTTAACTTTTTTTATCTTCTAAGAATCACCAAAAGTCATAAAACTCTATTACCATGGATGAAAACAATGAAAGACTTCCCAGAAAGCGTATGAAACATGTGTCTTTTTTTTGGGTAAAGGGGTTTACCCCGGTAAATATATAACCAAAAAATAATGTTAAGTACAAATTGATTGTGGCTGAAGTACCACATTAACCTCAAGCGAAGAGCTTGATAAAACTAGTGTTTATGACATGCCATAAACACAACAAACCTAGCTATAATACATCAACAAACTAGGCATAAACAAGTAAAAAAACTTGTAACAAGCGAGCATCCCGCATCCAGCCACTCCACGAAGGGAGCAAGTTAACCCAGGAAGTTTGCCTCCTTAAAAACCCTTTCCAAGAAAAACCCAAAGGGAAAAACCTTGGAGTAGGGAAAAAGAGTACAACCCTTACCCGGCACTCCCTTCGTGTATACATATACTTGGAATCTTCCATTTATCCAAAATCAATCGAGACCTCAAGGTTAGCTTCTTGAACTTGAAAGTAACCAACTTCAACCGAATAGTAGAGACAATGGTGCTAACCACTTCAGCAACAGAATACTTCTTACGCTTGAACAGCCTTGAATTGCGTTCCATCCAAACGAAGTAAGTAGTAGCAGCAAGCAATAATCTAGAAATGATACTGCTAACCGACCGCCTCTTAGATAAAGGAATAAGAACTGTAACAGCACTCTCCAACGAAGGTGGGACCGCATCCATACCAGATAAAATCCGCACCTGAAACCAAACCTGCATAGAAAATTGGCACTCAAAAAATAAATGAGAATGAGAATCCGGAACCAATTCACAAAGCGGGCATCTAAGCAAGGCCAAATCAACGTCATGACCAACATCCCATTGTCGCATCCTATCCTGAGTCTTTAGCTTTTGTTTAATAGCGAGCCACAGATGTATAGCATGCCTTGGAATACAATGAGAGAACCAAGGAACATTACACCATTCAACCAAATCAGCCCTAAGACGCAGAGATTCCCATGCACCCGAGACTGAAAAACAACTAAAATTGCCATCCAGGTTGCGCCATAATAAACCATCATCAATATCATTTAGAGAAGGAACCGGGAGAGCAGCTAGTAATGGAAATCGAGATAACCAATCCAATGGCCATCGCCAACCATCAGATTCAATAAGATCATAAACCGAGTCAGATAAATTAAACCCCGCTCGTGCAATATCTCTAGCAGTAAGTAAATTACGAAGCGGGCTTAGCTGACACCACATGTCAAACCAAACCGAAGTGTCCTTCCCATTACTGATCTTATGCCAAATAAAAGGGCGAACCTTGGGTCTAATGGCAAGAATCTTTCGCCAACCCCAGCTAACATCCCCCAAACAAGGGACATCCCAAAAACTTCTCCCACGAAGTTTATACGAATGTATCCATTGCACCCATAGCGACTCTTTATGTGTCAAAATACTCCAAATGTGAGTAGTCATGAGAGCAATGTTAAAATCCTCCAAACGACGAATACCAAGGCCACCTTCTTCCTTTGGCTTACAAACAGAATCCCAAGCAACCTTAGCCTTACCCCTTTTCATTTCACCTTGACACCAAAGGAACCCCCTCATAATCTGTTCTAACTCATGGATAATACGAGTAGGAAGGATAAAAACCGAAGCCCAATATAAATGCATCGAAGATAAAACAGATCCCACCAACTGAAGTCTACCTGCAAGAGATAAGAACTTATTACGCCAATCATTTACACGACCTTCCAGTTTTTCAACAAGCACCTTGCAATCCCTATAAAGAAGTCTTGATGATATAAGGGGGACACCAAGGTACCTGACAGGGAGAGAACCCTCTGCAAACGGCATAGACTGGAGAATAGCAGCTTTAATAGCATTAGGAACATTACAAAAGAAAGCTGTACTTTTAGGGATACTTGGGACAAGACCCGAAAAGTTCTTGAAATCCTCCAAAGCCTGCATAATGACATTAACAGAATCCTGATGGCCTCTAGCAAACAAGAAGAGGTCATCTGCAAAACAAAGATTAATAATTCGCTGTTGTTCACATAAATGATGAAATTGAAACTCAACAGCATTCGAAACCTTTTTCTGCAATATAAGAGTTAACACTTCCATAACCAGCGTAAACAAGTATGGAGATAACGGGTCACCTTGTCTAAGGCCCCGCTTACCTTTAAACCATCCATGAAGATCACCATTAACACATATGGAATAAGACGTAGATGAGACACATACCATGATCCAATCAACCATTTTGGAGTGAAAACCAAAACCAATCAGAATAGCCCTAAGAAAAGTCCAATCAACCGTATCATATGCCTTCTGAATATCAACCTTAAACGCACATCTAGGAGGGCCTCTCCCTCTATGATAATTCCGCATAAGCTCTTGGGTAAGTAAAATATTATCAGATATACGACGACCAGGAACAAAAGCAGATTGATTAATACTAACCAACTGATCAAGGCCTTCTTTAATACGATTAGCAAGGATTTTGCTAATGCATTTATACATGACATTACAGCAAGAAATAGGCCGATAATCATTAATCTTAGACGGGGTAGACACTTTAGGAATCAGAGATATAATGGTATGATTAATTTCCTTAAGAAGCTTACCATTAATGAAAAAGTCACGCACAGCAGTCCTTACCTCAGCTCCCACAATATCCCATGCTTTCTTAAAGAAAGCAGCCGTGTAACCATCGGGACCAGGAGCTTTATCATCCCCCATAGAAAATATAGCTTCCTTAATCTCCGCATCCATAACATGACGAACCATCGAGCCAGCCAATTGATGAGGAAGAACATTAGAGAATATACCATAATCATCAAAGAGAGTACAATTACCTTCCATACCAAGAAACTGTTCATAGTGAGCAACAAAAGCACCTGCAACCTGAGTACCCTCGTACAAGACATTGTTTGCATCTCTAACCAATTCAATTCGATTACGGGCACATTTGCTTTTAACAATATTGTGAAAATAGGCCGTATTAGAATCACCTTCATGAAGCCATTGAACTTTAGATTTCTGCTTTAAAAACCGTTCTTCATCTAACATAGCCTCCTTATATGCAATAAGATAGTGAGCATGTTCCTCCCGTAAATTTGAATTAAACGGATTAGTATCAATAGCCTTTTGGACATCATCTAACTCCTGCCGAATCCTAACCACCCGCTCATGAAGATTACCTTGACTGTGCAAAAGCTTACGAAAAGGAGATTTCAGCCCCTTTAAGCGTTGAACCACACGATACATAGCACAACCATGAACATTAAGATTCCATCCCTCAGTAACAGTATCTCTAAACCCATCTTTATGAACCAAGAAGTTAGAGAATTTGAACGGTTTAGGCTTAGGATTAGTTACCTGGGGAATACGCAGAACACACGGAGCATGATCAGAAATACGATAAGGTTGAAATATGGCAAACGAACCTAGAAACAAGTCAGCAAACTTCAGATTACCCATCACCCGATCAATTTTCTTCAAAATGCCCTATGAGCCTCTTGGTTTCTGGTTCCAAGTAAAATGAAGACCAGTACTATTAATATCCTCAACCTCCATTTTCTGAACACAATCTTTGAATTCACGCATAGCAATGTCAGGAGCATAACTACCACAAGAATGATCCTCCAACTTTAGAGCCGCATTAAAATCTCCCAACAAAACCCAAGGCCTAGTACGCATAAATCCAGCATGGCAAACAAGATTGGACCATAGGGCACGCCGATGAACATAATAATTATCTGCATAAACAAAAGAACAGAAAAAAGTTTTGCTGTCCGCCCGAGTATTAACCTGAACATGCATAACCTGGTTAGTTTGAGACATAATCATAACATCAACAATATCATCATTCCAACCAAGAATAATACGGGACCCCTTATCACACAGACTACCATTTGACGTCCACTTCCACCGACGACAAACTTTACGACATGTATCATACACCACCGATGCATCAACATGAGATTCCAAGATAGCACATACACTAAGATTATTATCATTAACCACCTGTTCAACCTCTTTTTGTTTAGGGGAATGGTTCAAACCCCTTATATTCCAAGAGGCGATACTAAACATCAGGGACATTCAGAACAGGAGTGCTTGCCCCCGATTTGTCAAACAAATTACCAGTTTCATCATAAACATTTTCAACCACATCATCATCCGCCAAACCAATAGTCTCATCAACATCATCATAAGTAGCCAAAGAACCAAAAGGGTTAGATGTAGATATATTAGGAGCCAGAATTGGGTTACTTACAGTAGGTAGAGCATGAGCAGGTTGACTACCCTTATTCGACACATCAGTAGGGTCATTAGGTGTAGAGTTATTAGGTGAAACAATATTACCTACCTTATTAGGTAAAGGACCCGTACTAGTACTAGCAACGCCTTGAGGGGGTTTGCTAGTGGAAGGAGTATTAACAGCTTTGGGTCTATACTGCATATTTTTACCAACTGGAACCCCGTTAAAAACCATACCACTTTTGTTGTCCTTAGCATTCCTCTTAGCTTTACCCTTTTTCCCAACTAGTTGAAACCCACTGAGAATAGTTGTACTAGCGTTCTGTTTAGGTTAATTTCCTTCTCAAACTCGATAAACCACCAGAATTCATTAAAAAGATCTAGAGACATGATAGTGTCTTACCACTCAGCGAGATCTTAATACTTATTTATACTACCTAATTTCATTCTTGAAAGTTTTCATTCATGAAATAATCCTAACTACTATCTTGGGATAGTCATCGAATCTTCTCGTCATTTCTTAGAATTACTAGCCTGTTTAGGTTTCAAGGATATCATTCCGCCATATTCCTTTAAAATTCACTTATGATTTTAAAGCAAACTTGACATCTCTACCTAAGAATAATGGTAAACGTACACTATACTCTTCTAAATCATCAAACATAACACATCAATGTTTGAACCCCATTATAAGTCAGTATGTAAAAATTCACAGTACCACGTTTCTTTACGATATAGCCTTCATCCCGAAACCACCTAAGACATGATCAACTTTGGAAATGGTTTGGATAACCACTTGCGACTATCTAGACTTTCCTACAAACGACAATTATCACATCATTATAAACCATTTCACATCAACAATATCTTACACCTTTGATTAACAACAGTTACTGTAACACCCCCAAAATTTGCACTGCGGAAGCGTTCGGGTCATGGGGTGCTACTAAATCAATATACACAACACAAGGTAATAAAGAATGGAAATTCTATTCCATTTTCAAAATATAGATTTATTTAAGAAATAGTTTTACATCATTGTTTCAAAGTGCGGAAGTAAAGCCCATAAAAATATACGTTGTCCCATTAAAAGTTGTATTAAATATGATTAGAAACACTTCGGATGCCAGTCTTCAACGAATGCCTTTGCCATTGCCCACGCCAATAAGTAAACCTGAGAAAAACATGCTAAAATGTCAACACAAAGGTTGGTGAGTTCATAGGTTTAGTTTAAAGAAATCAAGTTGGACCACAGTTGCACATATAGCATCTCCGTGAATGACACTATATGCAAAAAGGCTATTACGCTAGTACCAAGTTCATGCGACCAAAACTACGACAGTGTGCATGCATCTAGAAGCATGATAAATAAAAGCCCAGCAAGTGTATTTCCAGTACACTCAATCAATACGATATGATATACGCCCGACGTTTGCCTATCTGGTCAAACTCGACCGGGGGTGTCATCCCCAATAGATCTATTCATAACAATGGCGCCTCCCCAAAGAGAACTAACGGTAGCATAGTTGGGATTCAAGGTTGTTTCACGTAATAGTGTTTTCAGTTTCGGGTCCGAAAAGAGTTTTGCATGTTTCTCACCCCATAGTTTTATAAAGCAAGTAAATAAGAGTAAAAGTGGGGCTATAAACTCACCTTAGCAGTTCGGTGAATAAAGCACAAAAAGATCGAGTGTGATAAAGCAGTGGCTCCTACCCGGAACCTAAGAACGAGATGGCATGACTCAGAATAATGATAAATGTTTGGTTTATTTACTTTGAGATGTGTCGGTAATTTATATTACTTTTGTTTTAAATATTATCTTGTCTTTTAGTCGGGTTTTGGTGTTAAAACTAAATATTTTAATTTGATGAAATTACGAACAAGATGCGTCAGGAATAAATTGTTTTGACATTTTTATTATTCGTTATAAAATGTATATGTTCGGGGTCCAAAAATAGTTGTTAGAATGTAAAAGTATATAAAAAAATGTCAAGTATTAAACTTGAGGGGTTGAAATTGTAAAGAGTTATATAAGTTATAAACTTATACAAGTCTTAAGAAAAGTAACAACTCATTTAGATTTGGAGGGCCGAATCTGTCAAAGGGTGAAAGTTGCAAAAATAACAAAAGTAAGCAAAGTGTCACGGCCAGGTTTCGAACTTGAGAACACTCGCTTGACAATTCAACACTCCAACCATCCGGACTAAGCTTGTTTCGTGTTTTATTTTACAACATTATCAGTTTTAACCTACTTTTAACTGTTTCAGTTTTTGGTTCAATTCTTTCTCAGTGACTGTCGTGAATGCATGTATGCATGAGGTTAAGTTTTTATTTCTTCTCCAAAACTATTTTGCCATTAGATTTTCATGAAGACCTTTATAAACTCAAGGTTCACCAATAAGCACTTGTGTTATAATAGGAGACCAATTAAGCACAACTAAGTCATTCAACTTAGTTGAGTTTTCGACCCAAAAATCCAAACGAAAACCAACTTTAAATCGATTTTATAGGCACATCTTATGAGCTCGTTTTTAAGTCGATAAGTTATAAAAATAAATTTCATGAGCCACGAGTGAGTCAAGAACTAAAATAAACACTTCGAACAAGAGGTGCCAATACTTATGTTAACTTAGCTTTACGTTTTATTTTATGTTCTCGTTTGCAAAGAGTAAGGTGACTTAAATATTAAGATGAGAAATGAATTGAGGTTGTGACGAAAGAACTTACAACACCCTAGAGGTGGTGACGATCCAAAGATAAAAGTACGTGACTAGCTAGGGCATTCCCGTCTCCTTATACCCAACGAATGGCCAAGCTCCCTTGCGACCCGCTTCTCCTTAGCTCATATTCCACAGAAGGCGATTTATGTTTTAGAAGTGAGAAGTGAGTTGTGTAGTGTGAGAGTTTGTGTGTTCAACAAAAGGTCTTAGGAGTTTATATAGAGGAAGATGGTAAGAAAAAGAGAAGATGGAGTTTTTGAGCGTGCATATTATGGCAGCCAAGGGATGGCTCCTCTTGTGTTGTCCTTGTCAAGTGAGAGAGATGGTTCAAAGGGCATGTTTTTTTTTTGGGTAAAAGGGTTAAAATATTGATGGTGCTAAAGTTGTGATCCCCTTAGCCGTTGTTGACGTTATGAGTTCTAAATTTGATAATACGTTATGCGGCTTTTTCCTTGGGCAACGCTTAGCTTTTCCTATTGTTAAAGATTATGTCATGCATACGTGGGGTAAGTTTGGCTTCGAATGTGTAATGTTGCGTAATGATTTCTTCCTTTTCAAATTCAAGACTCAAGAGGGTATGAATAAGGTGCTTTAGTATGGTCCTTGGTTTATCAAATCGAATCCCATTTTCTTGAAGAGTTGGGTTCCTAATACAAGGTTGGAGAGGGAAAACATTACAAAGGTACCGGTATGGGTTCTTATTCATAATGTACCTGCTATTACGTATTCTGAAGTCGGTATTGGTTTGATTGCACAACAGCTTAGTCGTATTATACGTATTGATGCAGGTACTAGAGTTATGTGTAGTAATCCTTGGGGTCGTTATTCTTATGCACGGGTTCTAATTGAGTTATCTGCTGAACGGGCTGTTTTGGAATCAATTGAAGTTGCTATACCGTTGCCTAAGGGCAAGGGTCATTATATGGAAGTTCTTGAAGTCGAATATGAATGGTGGCCATATCGGTGTTCTAAATGTAATGTTTTTAACCATGAGGATGTTACTTTCCCTCTTAGGAGAATGCCGGCTACTAGGGGTTCATATTTGGCTCATAAAGATGTTGGTGATAATCGGGGTGTTCACCTACATAAGGTTTGAAATAAGGCTACCAATGTTAACCAAAGGCCTCGGTATTTCAAACCAAAGTCTAATTTTGAATATAAACCTGTTTCTAAACCTGCTACTAAGAAGAATGCTAATGATACTAAACGTAGTTTGGAGGCTGCTCCGGTGGTTCAGCCCTCAAAGGATGATTCTGTTGGTGTTACTTCGGGAGTGTTAAAGGGTGATGCTGGTCCGAGCAAGGTGGTGGTGGAGGTACCACATGATAGTGACAAGACGGATACCGTATGTGATGTCTCTACTAGTGCTGTACCTGCGAAAAGTGGCAGTGGAAGTTTGTGGGATCAATTCTCTAAGACCCATAATGTCTCCACACGGAAGGAAAGTTCATCCTTGTCATTAGCTGGTTCGTCGGATGATGATGAAGTGTGTATGCCTGAGGTCATGCCGGGAGCTGGTTTTCTGGATGATTTGAAGTCCTATGATGGTTATGATTATGATTTTCCTGCATATGGTTTTGATAGTCGCCCGAAGGGCCGTCATAGGTAGTATTGTCTTATTGTGTTTGTTATAAGAATGGCCTGTCATTCTTATATACTTGGTTTGGTTAGTTGTGTTTTTTGCATGTAAGTGTCCTATGGGAGTGAGATGATGGATACACCATTATCCTTTGTACTTCAATGTTTTTGGCGTAATAAATTTTACCGGGGTGAATTAACCCTTTTACCCAAAAAACTAAACTAAAGTAAGAGGATAAAAGACATGGGTGGCCACTTGCGCTTGCACTTTTTTCCAATGTTCTTAACGGTGATTAGGTTTGTTGATGTCATTTAAACGATCAATAAGATGATAGAACATGAAGCGCTGTTTCGTTGAAATATAGTAGTTTTAATATTTTAAGTTTTCCCATCAGATTTAATAATCACTTGAGAACAAATGATAATAAATCTTCTGGCGTCATATTCCACAGTGAGATATGAATTGAGTTTTACGTTTGTATCTTTTTTATGTTTGATTGTCAAATATTTTTGGTTTGGATTGTTTGAAAAGACTTTAAAAACTATTTTAACTAATTAAAATGAGCTATTTAAACTAATTTAAAAGTAGACTACAATTAATGACGATAAAAATATGATATTAAAAGATATTTTTGTCAAGTGAGGTGAAAGAATCATTAAGCGTGAATAATTGTTTAAGCCCGTTAAATTAATACCCGTCAAAATAAAATTATTTTCTCACAATGAACTAAATATATCTAAAAATATTCCGGAATTATTAATCATTAGTCTTTTATACCCGTTTAAAAAACTATTTTCTCACAACATTGGTTTGTTTTGAAAACAATCCTTTATCTTGGTAATCCGACGGCCTATCCCCATGAATTTTCGGTCAAAAATCCATCCCTTCACGTCCTCTCTACCCTTTTATGATTCTTGTTTCATGATTGGGTATGCAATACACTGATTAGGGTTGTGTTTATTTAATGGGATCGCGGCTGAGATATTTGTTTTATTTTTATGATTTATCTATGGTTATGGTCGATTTCTTTAACCCTTTATATTCTCAATCGTGATTCATCAAGTTTTCTTGTGAATCGTTTTTGTTAGGGTTTTGAATCGTATGTGGTTTCTGATCGCACCTATTATTCTTATCATATCTAAGGGTCGATCTTTGATTGGTTCTGTGCTTAATGACTTAAAAACCTTTTTAGGTTTTTATTTTTTTGGATTGGTGGAAGTAACCCTCGTTAGGGTTTTGTTTGATGCAAGTTTACCCTGTTAGGGTTTGGATCTCATGTTCTTTGTGGATGTTTGTGTTTGTTAGTGGGTTAAGAGAGAGGGTACGTCAAGTTTTTTCACAGATCCGATGCTGATTGTCTAATTATTTGGTCATGTGATTGAGATTGCTGGAAGTTAGGGTTTTTACCCTATTATCGTCCCTTAATCAAATCATGCTGATGTATGAATTGTGATTGGGGTGTACTACGGGCAGGTAGGTTTTGTTAACCTTCTAATCGTATTATGATCCTGAATTTATGATGGTTTGATGTTTCTGGGATCTAATACGATGGTTGAATGGATGTTGTGTTGTGGTGGGTCATTCTCACTTTCAAAATATGTCATGTTGGCTTGTGTGTCAATCGATCTTAGGGTGTATCTGAAACTCCTACACTGGTTATACTCGTTGTTGCTGGTTTTGAATTCACAGATCTGGAGGTTGGTTAATGTTGATTGCATGGTGATCAGATCGTGTGATGATCAGACCTGGTTGGTGGTGTAGGTCTGTTTTGATGATTGGTTTTGGAAGTTAGGGTTCTTATAACTCTATGATCCACTTCGGGTGGGTCTTTTTTTACATGATTCCTGCTGATTATTCTTGTTATGCATGCTTCTTGCTGCTACTATTTTATGTATGCTGCTGTGGATCATGATGTGTGGTTCCTTGGATCATTTTCACATGTGATTAAGGTGCCGCGTTGGCTGATGCTGGAAGTTTGGACTACCATGACGACTTGAAGACTCAAGTATTTCTACTTGAAGTGCATTTATTTTTTCTTTCTTTATAGTCGTTCTAGTCTAATGTTCAATTATTAGTTATAAGTGTGGTTTGTCACGCTTATATTGTAAGTCACCCTCATCCGTTGTACTTCAATGTTTTCTGGTTAATATGTTTTACCGGGGTGCGGGATTATTCCCCTTTACCAAAAAAAAAAAAAAAAAAAAAAAAAAAAAAATTACTTGATTTAGATGATTAGTTTTTCAAACAGATTTTGCCCGTTTAAAATAACCAAAAATCAACCCAAGTAGCCGAAGATTATCAATCAACAATTTCTAAGTGTTCGCACTCAAATCAACTTCACTACTCATTTAACAAGCATATAAAAATCTATTCACTACTCATAACTACCAAGCTAAGTATTTAAGCTAAATAATTAAAAAGGGAAGAGATTATAACCCGATCTGACGAAACGAGACTAATTAATCACCCAATCTTATAAACCAAGACAAATACTAAATATTATTTCTTTATTAGCTTCTATTTTACCAAATAGTTAATAAAGTTGTGAACTTTATTCACTAATTAGCTTAATAAAAAATCTTAAAGCTATAAACAGGGAGGATCAGTGGAATCGCAAATCGCCCATAGTTAGGGTTTTGGGTTGAGCATACTTGGGTCCAGCCACGGTGTGAGGAGTGTAAAATTTTGTGATACTTCACACTTGGGTCTTAGTGTGAAGCATAATTAGGTGCTGTTCTAAAGCATACTTACGGTGTGAGGATCAGTGGAATCGCAAATGCCTTTAGGGTTGTGGGTTGAGCATACTTAGGGTTTCGGATTTGGTGCTCATCTGACATATTATCAAACCGCCTTTAGGGTTTCTTGAATCGATCTGTTCATGGGATTATGTAAGTCGGTTCTGACTTATTATTTAAAGATCGATCTCTTGTCATCCGATTCTCCTCATGTTGCTTATTGATTATTCTTTGAGGATTGTTTTCTGATTGGATCTATTCTGAACGATTATAAGACCTCTTTGGTTTTTACATTCAATGGTTTATGGCGCTTAAAGGCTGAACAGAACCCTAATTTTTAGGGTATTGATTAACTGTTGGTAATCTTTTTTGGGTAGTTATCCCTTATTAGGGTTTGTTTGTTGGCTGAAAGTTTTTTTTTGGGTAAAGGGTCTATGACCCGGTAAATTATATTACACCAAAAAATCGTTTAAGTACAATGGAATGTGGCAGAAGTACCACATTAACCTCAAGCAACGCTTTAACATCCAACTAACACGCTTGTGACAGGCCACTAAGCGTTAAAAATATAAATGCATACAATAACCAAAACTCCAACCGGAAACAACCACCTAATCACACACGAATGACCACACATATCCGCCCATCTCTTCGAAGGAGATTGATGAACCAGATGAGCCTGCCTCCTTAAAAACCCTTTCCAAGTAAAAACCCAATGGGAAAACCTTGGAGTAGGGAAAAAGAGTACATCACTCACCCGCATCTCCAACGAACTCCAACTACCTCTAAAAGCATCAACCAGGGAAACAAGACACGCCTCTCGCTCCCAACACAAGAAATCAGCATCAAGAAATGAAAACTCCATTAAGAATGCATAAGAGACATAGGCAACCGCCAAACACGCAATAAATCGATCACATTCGCCCTTCTTTTGAAACTACATGTAAGAAGCTTCAAACGGACCGTTGATTTAATCACTTCAATCACTTGACTTTCAGATCGACGTTGCTGCTTGAAAATCCTGTTGTTCCTTTCTTGCCAAATAAAATAAGTAGACGCCGCAAACAAGAGCTTCAAAACAACGCTTCTCACAGACCTAGATGGAGAGATAGGAATCAAGTGACGAACTACATCATCTAAGGAATTAGGAATATCCGTAAGACCATCAAACATCTTCAACGAATCCCAAACCTGAAAAGAAAACAAACACTCAAAGAAAAGGTGGTTATGAGAATCCGGTTGAGTCTTGCACAAAGGGCACACAAGGGCGTCTCTCGAAGGATCATTGGAGCGAAACCTATCTTGAGTACGAAGCCTCCTTCTCAGAGCCAGCCACAAATGAAAAGCATGTCTAGGAATACGGTAAGTGAACCAAACAAGATGAAACCAATCAACAACCTGTCCACGAGGCCGAATTCACTCCCACACAGATGAAACAGAAAAAGACTTATCATGACCATCCACCGTCTTCCACACTAAACGATCATCCACATTATCAATTAAAATAGGAACCAAAATCGATGTAAGCATAGGATACCTAGTTCCCCACATATTCGGCCAAGTCCAAGAGTTCCCCAAGATAATGTCCCGAACCAAATTATTAGAAGAAAAACTCGCCCGGTAAATATCCCGCGAGGATACAATAAGAGAAAGAGGACCAACCGAACACCACTTATCAAACCAAGCAGAAGCCTTCAAACCATTCCCAAGATTATACCAAAAAAATTTCCTAACAAGAGGCCTAATCTGAAGAATCTTCCGCCAGCTCCAAGACATATTACCACGCCTTGGAACATCCTAAAAGTTACGACCACGAAGCCTATAAGTATGAATCCATTTCACCCATAAAGAATCCATAGAATTGAACAAACGCCAAATATGAGCAGCAATGAGAGCCGTATTAAATGATTCAAGTCTACGAATCCCAAGCCCACCCTCCTTTTTAGGCAAGCACACAACCTCCCAAGCAACTTTAGATTTACCTTTCCGACCATTACCAGCACTCCAAAGGAAACCCCTCATAAGCTGCTCAAGATCTGATACAATACGAACAGGAAGAACAAAAACCGAGGCCCAATAGATGTGCATAGAAGACATAACTGGTTGAATAAGCTGAAGCCGACCAGCAAAAGAGAGGGATTTATTCCTCCAATCATTGATGCGGTTAGACAACTTCTCCACCAATTCCTTACAATCTCTAAAGATCAATCTAGTAGTAACCAACGGCACTCCAAGATACTTCACAGGCAAGGTCCCCTCAACAAATGGAAGAATCTGCAAAATAGCAAGCTTAACATGATGAAGAACATTACAGAAATAAGCAGTACTCTTAGGCAAACTAGGGGACAGGCCCGAAACATCTTTAAACTCCTCTAAAGATTCCATAATCACACCAGCCGAATGAGCATCACCATGAGCAAATAAGAACAAGTCATCAGCAAAACAAAGATTAATAATGTTAAGTTGAGAGCATTTGTGATGAAAAGTGAACATCTCAGAATCCCGAACGCGACGCCTCAAGATAAGGGTAAGCACCTCCATAACAAGCGTGAAAAGATAGGGCGATAACGGGTCCCCTTGCCTTAACCCACACTTACCCTTAAAATACCCATGCAAAATGCCGTTCACACTAATAGAAAACGAAGTAGTAGAGACACACTCCATAATCCAGTGAACCATACGCGTATGAAACCCAAACCGAACCAAAATACACCTCAAAAACTGCCAATTGACCGTGTCATACGCCTTCTGAATATCCACCTTAAAAGCACACCTAGAAGGACCACGATTGAGGTGATAATTGTGCATAAGCTCCTGAGGAAGCAGAATGTTATCAGCAATCCGTCTTCCAGGAACAAACGCAGACTGATTCGGACTAACCAAAGTACTAAGGCTCTCCTTGATCCGGTTGGCAAGAATCTTACTAATACACTTGAAAAGCACATTGCAACACGAAATAGGCCTAAAATCAGTTACCCGCGTGGGAGAATTGATCTTAGGCAAAAGGGCAATGGTAGTATGATTTATCTCTTTCAACAACTTACCATTTATAAAAAATTCCTGAACCGCCTTAGTAACATCATCCGAAATAATATCCCATGCACCCTTAAAAAATGCAGCCGAATAACCATCAGGACCCGGCGCCTTATCATCTCCCATAGAAAAAATAGCATCTTTGACCTCATGAGACGTCACATCACGAACCATATATAAAGCCACATTACGATCAAGAGTCGATGTGAAAAAATCAGAATCATCCAATGGCAAAATAGGTCCCTCTTGGCCAAGGAAAGAAGTAAAATAAGAGACAAAAGCATTAGGAACCTGGTCCTCCACCAATTGCACACCATTACCATCCAAAATTGCATCGATTCGACTTCTAGCTTTCCTACTCTTAACGACCTTATGAAAGTATGCAGAATTCGAGTCACCAACCCGAAGCCATTCAACCTTAGCCTTTTGCTTGAGAAAACATTCTTCCTTCAAAACAGCATCATTGAAAGCATTAAGATAGCATGCTTCCTCCTCCCGCAAGATGACGTTAAACGGATCCAAATCAAGGGCACATTGAACCTCATCCAATTCATGACGAAGTTTAGTAACGTTCTCATGAATATTCCCTTCTCGAAAAAGCATACTCCGAAGAGGCTTTTTCAGCGCCTTCAATTTACAAACCACCTTAAACATATGAAAACCACTCACCGATGTGCCCCTCGTAGGAATATGAAGAATAGCCGGGGAATGATCAGAAACACGATACGGTTGGAAAATAGCATGAGCACCTGCAAACGCCTCCAGAAACCCAAGGTTAGCCATAATACGATCAATCTTCTTCAAATTACCATCCAAACCTCTCGTCTTTTGAGTCCAAGTAAATTGCATCCCCGAGCGGTTTATATCAACCAACTCATTAGCATCAACACACTCCTTAAATTCCCGCATCGCAATATCAATAACCGAAGAACCCTCAACCTTATCTTCTAAATTAAGAGCTGAATTGAAATCCCCAAGAACACACCAAGGCCGATTACAAACCAGCTGATTATGTAAACCAAGATTATCCCAAAGGGGTCTCCTATGAGTATACTTATTGTGCGCATAAACAAAAGAATAAAACAACTCCTTTTTATCAGCCCTAAAGCGAATGAAAGTATGAACCACCTGATCAGTCATAGCAACCACATTCAAATCAACCATATCCACATTCCATCCCAAAATGATGCGAGAACCACTGCTACACATACTACCATTGGACGTCCAATCCCAGCCTTTAAACACCCTCATGCATAACTCCTGAAGACGAGAATTAGAGACATGCGATTCCAAAATAGCACAAATAGAAAGTTGATTTTCACCAATAACCTGACGAACCTCATTTTGTTTAGGGGATTGGTTCATTCCCCTTATATTCCATGACGCGATACTATACATGAGGAACATCATCAGAGGAAGTGCTTACTTCTTTACGATTACTAGTGACCGTGCTTGGTTTGCCAAACTCCATATACTCATCAACCTCCTGATCACTATCACTATCTCCTTCATGAACCCCTTTATCCACTTGAGACGAGTCATCCTTAATAACCTGATTATCCAATGAATTTAGACCATCACCCACATTTGTAACACTCGGATCCTTAATCGTATCATGCGCCCTAGAAGATGAAGCACCATGCTCCACACCCTCCTTAGGACCATTAAGATCCTTATTAGTGCCATTACCCTTAGAAGAAGACGCTCCATCAGATCCCACTTTGGTTTTCGAAACCGGTTGCCAACGATAGTTAAAAGTGACCTTTGGTTTCGGTAAACGAAGACCATCAATAACCTTCTCATGAGTTGGCGCCTTACCCTTACCCTTACGCTTTGTAACTTCTACAAAACCCTCCTCATCAACATTAGAATTAACACTCGTTTATTTAGCCTTTTTAGGGCAAGCAACATCATTATGGTCAAAATGTTTGCACAAGTCACAACGGGGAGGCTGCCATTCATATTCAATATCAATGCGAGCCAACGAGTGACCTGAACCATTAGGAAACAGATTCGCCACAACCACATGATCCATTAATTCGTTAATAGATGACACTTCAACAAGAGCTCGAGCATATGAATTTCGACCCCAAGACTTAACACACATAGAACTAGTGTATGAATCCAACATTATAGGTTTAAAGTGTAGTATTAGGCGTCCAAATGTTCAAAAAAATAGGAATAGAACGAATCAACCACGGACCATTCTCTAACACTTGATCCATACCATCCTTTGTGGAAGATTGAAACAAAAAGAAACCATTATTTAACATAACACGTTCCAATCCAAACTTAGCCCATGTATTCTTAACATAATTCTCCACAATAGGGAATGCAAGCCGTTTCCCAATAAAATACCCATAAAGCGTGTTAGCAAACCTAGCCGAAACATCATCAATCTCATTTAAAGGAATTGCGACATGAGCACCCTCCACCCTTTCCTCATTACGTAATTCACATATGTTAACAGATTTGAAAGTATTCTTAGTTTTAAATATAGAGGCATACGAGAGTTTAGGGGCTGTTTGTGAACCAACATTACTCGAAGACTTACCATTATCACCACTATTCGCATGAGTTGCATTCGAAGCTTGTGTAGCACTAGAAGCACGAGTTGCAGCATCCATAGCATCCATAGTCGACCCACAAGCTGTATTTTCATTCCCAAACAGCGCACCATGATCAAGCACATCCTCCTTATTCAGATTCTTAGACAACACATCATCTTGATCAGCAAACTTAACACTTCTATAAGGTTTTAACACCTTTCCATCTCTACCTAGGATCTTACCATCCACGTTCTTAAGCTTAGCAGCCAAATGACTCAATAACGAATTCTCCACAACCTCATCATGTAGCCCAGCAGATAACACCTCCTCATGAGTCGAAGTAATACTGCCACTATTCACCGGTTTCCTTAAAATCGACTTTAATATGGGAAACTCACCAAGCAAATTGGAATTATGAACCGTTGAGGGTTTAGAATTCTTATGTGTCGACTCCATAATAATACACCAACAATGCAATCAATACGAAGAACAATAAATAGCAGCAACGAAATTAGAAACCCTAAATAAAACTACCAGCAGAAAACCCTAAAACCACTACCAACAGGAATATAGAAACGCAACCCTAACAGGGTTTAACTACCCATGAAAAAACCTAACCGACACTCATGATAATCAGATATAGAAATTATAATGAACCGACCTATAACAAAAAACGATTCCCTTAACAGAAAACGAAACCCTAAATACCTCGAATCAGCAACCAAATAACAAATCGACTAAAGGGAGATAATACTCGGATTATACCACAACAGTAGAAGTTTTATAAGGTATAGAATTCAAGGAAAAGATAGGGCAACGATCAGATGTGAAGGAGGGAAGAGAATCGCCATTTTCTCCAGAGGGTTTTTTTTTTAACAAACAATCAATTAACCTCAATTTGTTGGCTGAAAGTTCTTAATCAGATGGATGCATTGTGTATGTGGGTTATGGGAGAGGTGTATGTCATACTGGATATTTTTTTTTTGGGTAAAAGGGTTAATTCACCCCGGTAAAATGCATTACTCCAAAAAACGTTGAGGTACATAGGATGAGAGTGATATCCCTCACCTCAATCCCTTAGGACACTTACAGACTCGAATTTAAGAATGACACACCATTCCTATAACTTACAATAAAATGAACCTACCAATAATGACAAAAGTACATAAAAATTGACAATACTACTCAAGAAGAGCACTTGAGCCTTCAATATCACTATGGCAGTCCACCTTAACTTCCATGAAGAATCACGTATAAACAACCAAGCGATCTTCAACATATAATCTGCTTGTAGTAGCAAAGAACACCACAAACAAAACCACCACCATCCATCATGATCTTGAAACCATCAAATATGAATCAGTTCACAAATACCACACAACGATTGGTGGGAGACTCTAAAACCACGGATAGAGCAGCAAGCGTAACCTTGCTCCAAAAGTGTGCGTTTTGATGCAAAAACTGACTACCCATTAAATACACATAGAGAGTTTTTTTAATAAGAAGCCTTAAAACTTAACATACACTATCATCATGATCAGCACCAAATGCAAATAACGACCAAGAATGCAACAACAAAGTAGCATCCAACAATTCCACCATAGTTGCAAAACAGCACCGATCCGATTATACCAAACCTAGGGTTACAAAACCCTAACATACACGAAAGACATCCATACGACCAGTAGGGAGGTAACCTGAATCGTAGCAGCCGCAAGAAAATCATAGGTTAACGAAAACCTAACAGATCACTACCACCATTGCAAACAGCAACTTAGCCGCTCCAATAAACAAATCCTAGGGTTACAAAACCCTAACTTACAGATAACAAATAGGGTTTCAACAAACCCTAACCTGCAAACAACCAAACCAAAGCACCGGAAAAAGATCTAGCTCAGACGATCACAAAACCACAATAATAGTCAGACGATACAGATCTTGTGATAGTAGAACCAGGGTTTTTGAATAAGAATACCCTTAAAACTTAACTTACATCTCTCTAATAACCCACTTACATAATACTTGAATCGAATGAAGAACACGCCATTAACAAACAAACCCAAAAAAAAGGGTAACGTGCAGAATGAACATCACATACCAGCAAGAACGCATCATAAACACGCCCCCATAGCAGTAAAGTATTAGCAATCAAAGATCAGGCCATCAACGATCAATAAATAAGAAACCCTAATAATAAGGTTTAGACGTTATAGCATAGCAACCACACCACGATCATGGATAAAGATCAGCACAACGAAAACCAACCCTAGACGAAGTTAGGGTTTACCATGATATAAATCCTAATTATAAATCGATTCAAAAGAACCAACAACAGGAAATTGATTAGGGTTTATAGATAGGCAGCGATTTTCAGTAGATGTGGGGGATAAATAAGCATGACACACCCCTTCCCATATAATAACATCAAACAACAACCGATTGCATATTATAAAAATAATAGAGAGGCGGTTTTGATGATGATTAAATCTGATCGGAGGAGGGAGAGGGGTGGCCGAAAATCGCCCCTAAGGGAGAGAGTTTTTATGTCATACTGGATATTCGCTGCATCGTTGGTGGATCTTGCTGCTATTGTTCTTGTTTTATTATGTTTACGATCTATGATGTGGTTATGGATGTTAGGGTTTGTATGTACCCTATTGTTCAAACCTTATTGGTCTGGATGTTAAGGTTTCTGTTTGTAAGTTAAGTTTAAAGGTTTCTTATTCAAAAAACTCTTTGTGTATTTAATGGGCATTCGGTTTTGCATCTAAACGCACACCTTTGGAGCGAGGTAACGCTTGCTGCTCTATCCGTGGTTTTAGAGTATTCCACCAACTGTTGTGTGGTATTTGTGAACTGAGTCATATTTGATGGTTACTAGATCATGAAGGAATGGTGGAGGTTTTGTTTGTGGTGTTCTTTACTACTATAAACTGATTATATGTTGAAGATCGCTTGGATGTTTATTCGTGGATTCTTCATGGATGTTAAGGTGGATTGCCATAGTGATATAGAAGGCTCAAGTGCTTTTCTTGAGTAGTATTGTTAATTTTTATGTACTTTTGTCATTATTGGTAGGTCCATTTTAGTGTAAGTTATAGGAATGGTGTGTCATTCTTATATTCGAGTCTGTAAGTGTCCTAAGGGACTGAGGTGAGGGATATCACCCTCATCCTATGTACCTCAACGTGTTTTGGAGTAATGAATTTTACCGGGGTGAATTAACCCTTTTACCCAAAAAAAAAAAAAAAAAAAAAAAAAAAAAAAAAAAAAAAAGATGTTAAGGTTTCTGTGGAAAACTAGAAGGGGGGTTGAATAGTTTTGCCGATTTTAAGTTAGTTTCCAAAAACTTTAGATTCGATGTTGTGTGAAATCGTATGGATGAAGAGAGAGTATAGATCTAAGAGTAATGCAAATAAAGAAAGTAAAGTAAGGGATAGAAATGACATAACCGATTTATAGTGGTTCGGCTACAAGGACACCTTCCTTGCCCTACTCCACTCCCCGAGTCACCTACTCGAGAGTTCAAGCACTATGTCAACAAACTCCTTCAACTTGGCGGAGAAGCCTTCACAACGTTGCTTACACCCTTTTCCGGTACAAAGCTAAATACCGAGTCCGTAACACGGAGGACCAAACCAACACGTCTATTACACAACAAATATGTGAAATATCAAGTACAAGATCTTTGCTACAGAAATCTTGTGGAGGAACAAATCAATCAAGGACCCCTTGCTTGGATGACTTGTAGAATGCTCGTGATCTCGCCTTAGAGAAGGACCTATATGAGAATCACAATAGAAGAAAGAAGAACAACTCTCTAGATCAAGTGATCTTTTGTTAGAAGAGTGTAAGAATATATGAGAGAGTTAGTAAGAAGAGGGGTGAGTAAAAATGAAGAAATGGCTCTCTATTTATAGGCAAAATCTTGCCACTGTTGCACGGATCCCACGGATCCCTTGCTTAAGGGATCCGTCTAGTGTAACTCCAGGGATCCGTGGGACGCTCCTCTTTGCCCATGGGCTTTTGGGTTATGGGTTGGTCCATGGTTATTTATTTAGATACAATGTATCTAATAGATTCAATGCATCTAGTCATGGATCATGGGTTAATACCATGGGTCATGGATATGCTCCATGGGTATGGGGTTGTGGGTTTTACCCATCCTAATAAACTATTACAACAAATGATTTATTACAACAATTTGTATTAAATGACTATATGTAAATGCTTTACAAAAATAACATGTATCCTTATAATTTTACTTATGATAACATTATATTTGTTATCAACAAAACACAAAGAGATCGCTAAATATTAATAAACGTTTTTACGGTTTATGTGTATTAACAATCTCCCCCTTTTGTTGATGACAAAACATAATGTTATGATGAGTAAAACTTAAGATTAGATGTATGTTTTGAAAGCCTAAGTTTTACTTCTTCTCCCCCTTTTTGTCGAAACAAAAAGTTACCCTAACGAAGAAATAAAAAGTGGAAAAATAGTCCACGTATCTCAAACTCCCCCTAGAATGGGGCGTCAAGTGAGAAAAAAAAATATCCTACAAAGAAATGGAAACCAAGTGACTAAGGCCCTCTTTAATACGATTAGCAAGAATTTTGCTAATGCATTTATACAGGACATTACAGCAAGAAATAGCCAAATCATTATCCGCCAAATCATTAGTCACATCAACATCATCATCATCCGCCAAATCACCAGATTCATCGAAAACATTTTCAACCTCATCATCATCCGCCAAATCATTAGTCACATCAACATCATCATAAGTAGCCAAAGAACCAAATGGGCACATTAGCAGCTACAGTTGGGTTACTTACCTTAGGGTTAGGATAGCTATTACTATGAGTAACATTCTGAGAAGATTGGCTATCCTTATTAGGTTTAGTCGAAAAGTCCCCACCCACCAGGTTATGTGGATGTCCAGAACTAGTACTAGGTTCCCCTTGAGGGGGTGTGCTAGTAGATGGAGTAGTGACAGCTTTAGGTCGATATTGCATATTCCTACCAACAGGCACCCCATTAAACAGATTCCCAGTTTTTTTATCTTTACTTTTATTTCTACCCTTTTTACCCACTTGTTGAAACCCATCATTATTTACCTCCACAACAGGCGTAACAACTTTCTTAGGACATGTATCAGCAGAATGGCCAAAAATCAGACACGTATCACACCTAGGGGGTTTCCATTCATATTCCACCCTAATAGTTTCAGAAGAAAATCCAAGACTATCCATATAAAGGACGCCTACAGTGATAGATTCCTTAACGGGAACACTAGAATCAATCTCAATCAAGCAACGAGCAAAACTACTCCTACCCCAAGAATCAATACACATAGAGCTAGTGTAGGAATCAAGCATAATAGGCTTACCACTATGCGTAGCAATAATACTAATGCCATCCTCATTAAACATCTGTAATGGAACATCATGTAATTTAACCCAAACCGGGATCCGGGTTAACTCATCTTTTGTCAAGTTAGTACTCATAGTCCATTTTTTAAGTATAATGGGGCTATTTTTAATCATCCACGGCCCTCCCTCTAAAACAGCATCCAAGCCAACCTGGGAATCAAACTTAAAGAAAAAGAAGCCGTTTGCATTCATCATAATACATTTTAACCCATACTTAGCCCAGTTGTTGCGAACAAAGTATTCAACTACCGGAAAAGCAATACGCTTTCCAATAAAATACCCATACAGAGTATGTTCAAATTTAGAGCTAATCGTTTCAACAACTTTATGAGGTATGGACACATCAACACCATTAAACACATTATCAACCTTGAGAGCACGAAAGTTGGACTTACCTTTAATGGTTGTCGAAGTAGTACCACTAGTAGCACCAACATAAGTCTTAGGAGATGCATTAACTTCCACAGTATGGACAAAAGGCACAACACCCTTAGATTTTTCCATAGTTGACAAAGGAGCACTCGTTTGTACCCCATGCATCCGTCCAGCTTGACTACCCACACTAACATGATCACCACAAGGTAAAGTAACATCCTTACCAATATCCTCACCCCCATGCGCACTAGACGACCCCACAACATAATTAGTAGTACGATTAGCTCCGAAATTAACATTAAGTGAAGGGTATTCATGCATGTTAAATGTATTCGTAGCACCAACAGGACCAGCGTCCCAAAACGAAGTACCATCAGGATTCATGCCCACTCTACTCGTATTACCAGCTTCCAATGACGTGGCTTTGATAGTGTCTTTAGTTTTATTGTGCAATGGTAGACTAACATCATCAGAAACTGACCTAGAATTAGCATTGTTACTTGGTCGCTAGTGTCCTTAGGATTAGGATTTTGCAAAACCCTAGTCGCCATCCTTGGCTGAACCGTTGCTCCCACATTACCATATTCCATATCCTTAAAACGTTACATTCGAGCCTTTAACGCCTCCACATCCACAGTACTGTCACCTACGTTCTCCATCAAAATCAACAGAAGCAGAATCAAACCAGAAAAAACAACCCTAACCAAATTAAAAAAACCAGAAAAACAAGAAGAAACCAAACGTCCAGTCTTCAACACGGGGACCTAAACATTGTTTAGGCATGCATTAATAACAAGTATAACTCAATCGACTGCCTCCATGGCTTGTAGGATAGCGAATGAAAAACTGCTTAGCGAAACCCTAAAAAAACCGAGAGAACAAAGAAACCCTAAAAACCAATCGATCACTGAAAACCTGATATAATCAAGCAAAACACAAAGGTAATTGCTTAATAATAACAGATTAAAGCAAACGAATCAAGAGAATAGAGCAGGTTTGTAGATCGTTTTTTTAGGGATAAGTAAGTTCGCCAAAGAGAAAGTCGAGTTTAGGGTTTTTTTCACTTTTTACCCCTTAAATCGAACACTTTAGTTTGGATGATGTTCTTACATTCCTCATTCCTATACCTAAGGGTCGTTCAGTTCCTAGCATACTCTCTCGGTTATTACTTGCTGCTACTGCTTATTACATATGGATGGAACGCAATTCAAGACTTTTCAAGAGGAAGAAGTCAACCGTTGCTGAAGCGGTTCAAGTAATTGTCAATACCGTCCGGTTGAAGCTGGTTACCTTCAAATTTTAGAAGATAACCCCTCGGTCTCCTCTACTATTGGATAAATGGAAGATTCCAAGCTCTTGTCTTATCCACGAGGGGAGTGCTAGGTAAGGGTTGTACTCTTTTTCCCTTATCCAAGGTTTTTCCCTATGGGCTTTTCTTGGAAAGGTTTTTTAAGGAGGCAAACTTCCTGGGTCGCCTTGCTCCCTTCGCTATGGGTGGATGCGGGACGTTCGCTTGATTCAAGATTTTTCTTGTTTTTATACCTAGTTAGGTGATTTGTAATTCAACTAGGTTTGTTGTGTTTATGGCATGTCATAAGCACTACTTTATCAAGCTTTTTGCTTGAGGTTAATGTGGTACATCAGCCACATTCCATTTGTACTTAACTTTTTTTTTGGTTATATATTTACCGGGGTAAACCCCTTTACCCAGGTACGGATATGACAAAACAGACAAAAGAAAGCCAAAACCCAAGAAATCCGAGCACGAGTGAGAGAAGAGTGCAAAAGCCGATGCCGGGGATGCTATTTTATGGACTGTGATGCTCAAAGATATATTTTACGGAGTTTGGATCATTTACACAACATACCCTCACCTTCACCACATTTACACCTCACACCTCTCAACTTTCTCAAAATGGTAAAACACACCCCTCACTTATTCCATTTACAATTTTTATCCTTGAACCTTCACTTTACCAACTTACCAAAAATTACCTTTACCTTTCATAGTATTACACCATTAGTCCTTATGCCTTGTATTTTACATAAATGGGCCTTATATTACAAATGTTACAAAAACTAATTACACCCTTTACCCTATTAGCCCAAGCCCATTTTCCCACGGTCAAACAAGACACTCCCGGTCAACACCCCATCCTCCCAGTCAACCCACCTCATCCCACGGTCAAACCAAATAAATAAAAAAAACCCAATCAATCCTAAACGCGCCAACAGGAAGACTTACCAGGGGTTACTGTTTACCTTCTTTTTTTTTTGGGTAAAGGGTTTTACCCCGGTAAATATATAACCAAAAATATTGTGAAGTACAAATGGAATGTGGCTGAAGTACCACATTAACCTCAAGCAAAAGCTTGATAGACTAGTGTTTATGACATGCCATAAACACAAAGGACCTAGCTATATTACATCAACTAACTAGGCATAAACAAGTAAAAGAACTTGTAGCAAGCGAGCATCCCGCATCCAGCCAATCCACAAAGGGAGCAATTTAACCCAGGAAGTCTGCCTCCTTAAAAACCCTTTCCAAGAAAAACCCAAAGGGAAAAACCTTGGAGTAGGGAAAAAGAGTACAACCCTTACCCGGCACTCGCTTCGTGAGAAATACAAATACTTGGAATCTTCCATTTATCAAGGATCAAACGAGATCGCGAGGTTAGCTTCTTGAACTTGAAGGTAACCAGCTTCAACTGAATAGTAGAGACAATGATGCTAACCACTTCCGCAACAGTAGACTTCTTTCGCTTGAAAATCCTAGCATTGCTCTCCATCCAGATAAAGTATGTAGCAGCCGCAAGCAGTAACCGAGAAATGATGCTACCAACCGACCGCCCCTTAGATATAGGAATAAGAACAGTAACAATACTCTCCAAAGAAGGCGGGACCGCATCCATGCCAGATAAAACCCGGATCTGAAACCAAACCTGCATAGAAAACTGGCACTCAAAAAATAAGTGAGAATGAGAATCCGGAACCAATTCACAAAGCGGGCATCTAAGCGAGTCCAAGTCAACATTAGGACCAACATCCCATTGTCGCATCCTATCTTGAGTCTTCAACTTCTGCTTGATAGCGAGCCACAAGTGTATTGCATGCCTCGGGATACAATGAGAGAACCAAGGAACATTACACCAGTCAACCACATTAGCCCTAAGACGCATAGAATCCCATGCACCCGAAACTGAAAAACCACTAAAATTACCATCCAAATTGCGCCATAATAATCCATCGACAGTATCATTAAGATTAGGGACCGGAATTGCAGCTAACAATGGAAAGCGAGATAACCAGTCCACCGGCCATCGCCAAACACCATTAGCAATCATATCACAAACCGAATCAGATAAATTAAAACCTGCCCGGGCAATATCTCTAGCAGTAAGCAAATCACGAATTGGGCTTAACGCACACCACCTATCAAACCAAACCGATGTGTCCTTTCCATTATTGATCTTATGCCAGAAAAATGAACGAATCTTTGGTCGAATCGCAAGAAGCTTGCGCCATCCCCAGCTAACATCCCCCAAACATGGGACATCCCAAAAGCTTCTCCCACGAAGTTTATAAGAATGAATCCATTGAACCCATAATGACTGTTTATGTGTCAAAATACTCCAAATATGTGTAGTCATGAGGGCAATGTTAAAATCCTCCAAACGTCGAATACCAAGACCACCTTCTTTCTTAGGCTTACAAACAGAGTCCCAAGCCACCTTAGCCTTTCCCTTTTTCATTTCTCCTTGACACCAAAGGAAACCCCTCATAAGCTGCTCCAAGTCATGTATAATACGAGTAGGAAGAATAAAGACTGAAGCCCAATACAAATGCATCGATGATAAAACAAACCTCACCAACTGAAGCCTACCCGCAAGAGATAAGAACTTATTACGCTAATCATTCACACGACCTTCCAACTTTTCAACAAGCACCTTACAGTCCCTATAAAGAAGTCTCGAGGAAATAAGGGGAACCCCAAGATACCTGACAGGGAGAGAACCTTCTGCAAACGGCATAGACTGGAGAATAGCAGCTTTAATAGCATTAGGCACATTACAGAAGAAAGCTGTACTTTTAGGGATACTTGGGACAAGACCCGACAAGTTCTTGAATTCCTCCAAAGCCTGCATAATGACATTAACAGAATCCTAATGGCCTCTAGTGAACAAGAAGAGGTCATCCGCAAAACAAAGGTTAATAATTCTCTGTTGTTCACACAGATGATGAAACTGAAAATCCACTGCATTAGAAACCTTTGTCTTCAATATAAGAGTTAAAACTTCCATAACCAGAGTAAACAAATAGGGAGATAACGGGTCACCTTGTCGAAGACCCCGCTTACCTTTAAACCAGCCATGAAGATCCCCATTAATACATATAGAATAAGATGTAGATGAGATACATACCATGATCCAGTTAACCATTTTTGCGTGAAAACCAAACCCAATCAGAATAGCTTTAAGAAAAGCCCAATCAACCGTATCATAAGCCTTCTGAATATCAACCTTAAACGCACACCTAGGTGGACCTCTCCCTCTATGATAATTCCGCATAAGCTCTTGGGTAAGTAATATATTATCAGATATACGACGACCAGGAACAAAGGCAGATTGATTAATACTAACCAACTGACCAAGGCCTTCTTTAATACGATTAGCAAGGATTTTGCTAATGCACTTATACATGACATTACAACAAGAAATAGGCCTATAGTCATTAATCTTAGACGGGGTAGACACTTTAGGGATCAACGATATAATGGTATGATTAATCTCCTTAAGAAGCTTACCATTCATGAAAAAATCCCGAACAGCAGATATAACCTCAGCACCCACAATATCCCATGCTTTCTTAAAAAAAGTAGCCGTGAAACCATCGGGACCAGGAGCTTTATCATCCCCCATAGAAAATATAGCCTCCTTTATCTCCACATCCGTGACATGACGAACCATCAAATTAGCCAATTGGTGTGAAAGAACATTAGAAAATATACCGTACTCATCAAATGGACTACAACTGCCTTCAATACCAAGAAACTGTTCATAATGAGCAACAAAAGCACCTGCAACCTGATGACCCTCATACAAGACATTGTTTGCATCTCTCACCAATTCAATTCGGTTACGGGCACATTTAATTTTAACAATATTATGAAAGTAAGCCGTATTAGAATCACCTGCATGAAGCCATTGAACTTTAGATTTCTGCTTTAAAAACCGTTCTTCATCTAACGTAGCCTCCTTATAAGCAAGAAGATAGTGAGCATGTTCATCACGTAGGTCTGAATTAGACGGATCTGTATCAATAGCCTTTTGGACCTCATCTAACTCCTTCCGAATCCTAACTACCCGGTCATGCAGATTACCTTGACTGTGCAAAAGCTTACGAAAAGGAGATTTCAGCCCCTTTAAGCGTTGAACCACACGATACATAGCACAACCATGAACTTTAAGATTCCATCCCGCAGTAACCGTATCAATAAACCCATCTTTATGAACCAAGAAGTTAGAGAATTTGAACGGCTTAGGCTTAGGCCTAGTTACCTGGGGAATACGCAGAACACACGGAGAATGATCTGAAATACGATAAGGTTGAAATATAGCAAACGAACCAGGAAACACGTCAGCAAATTTCAGATTGCCCATCACCCTATCAATTTTCTTCAATGTACCAAATGAGCCTCTTGGTTTCTGATTCCAAGTAAAGTGAAGACCAGTACAATTAAGATCCTCAATCTCCATTTTCTGAACACAATCTTTGAATTCACGCATAGCAATGTCAGGAGCATAACTACCACATGAATGATCCTCCAATCTAAGTGCCGCATTAAAATCACCCAACAAAACCCAAGGCCTACTACGCATAAATCCAGCATGGCAAACAAGGTTGGACCAAAGGGCACGCCGATGAACATAGTAATTATCTGCATACACAAAAGAACAGAAAAAAGTTTTGCTGTCCGTCTGAGTATTTACCTGAACATGCATAACCTGGTTAGTTTGAGACATGATCATAACATCAACAATATCATCATTCCAACCAAGAATAATACGGGACCCCTTATCACACAGACTACCATTGACGTCCACTTCCACCGACGACAAACATTACGACATGTATCATACACCACCGATGCATCAACATGAGATTCCAAGATAGCACATATACTAAGATTATTATCATTTACCACCTGTTTAACCTCTTTTTGTTTAGGGGAATGGTTCAAACCCCTTATATTCCAAGAGGCGACACTAAACATCAGGGACATTCAAAACAGGAGTGCTTGCCCCCGATTTGTCAATACCTTCTTCAACCCCAATTACCCTGCTCCCACGAATTATCCATGTACTTAAAGTACTTATAGAAGCCTTCTGACACCTTGGCAGATCTTATGACATCAGAGAATGACAGAGTGGCGAATTGCAACACTCTGATTGGAGGAAACACCTCATCTCATTGATCCAAGGGCTAAGATAGAGTTGATGACACAATGAATGAATCAATGGCTGAGATTGTGCTCCTAGAGGCTTCTGAAGAGCTCTTCATCAGGCTATAAAGTCCCAATTCAGTCACAAGCAACTTGTCTAGTTTTCAAGTTTTTAGAAAATTATTACCATTTACTTTTTTTTGGGTAAAAGGGTTAATTCACCCCGGTAAAATGCATTACTCCAAAAAACGTTGACGTACATAGGATGAGGGTGATATCCTATGTAATTAGTAATTAGTTTTCAAATCTAGTTCATTTTATTGTTTAGTAATTAGTTTTCAAATCTAGTTGTAATTTCAGTTTGTAATTCTACTTTACTTAATGAAATTTGTGTTTTGAAAAGTTCTAATCTCAATTTATAAATCAATCATTAGTTGTTAATTGTTGGATTTTAACTCTCATTACTGCTTATTCAACTCACAAAAGGTTCTATAAGCTTTTGTGAGTTCTTTGTTTCTTAAGATTCTCTAAAACTTCTGATGCGTTAAAGTGTGATTCTAGTAAACCCTAAAAAACGCTCTCTCCTTTTGGGTGATTTCCGGCCACCGCCAATACCATTTTTCCGGCCAAATCCTCCATTCAAATCGCCTCTCTACCTCTTTGTAGGTATGCAATCGATTCTTGGGGGTATATTCGTATTGGCGGTGTGCTTTTCTTTCTTGGGAAATCATCTATTTACACAATACGACTGATTCCTTATTTGTTTAGGGTTGAAGGTCGGTTATTGGTGTTTCCTTATGAATCGCGTTTTCTGTCATTGCTGTAACCCTTAATGATCATTATTATCCAATTGATTGCTCTATAATTTTTAGGGTTTTTGGTTTTCTTATTTTAAGGTTTATTATGGCGATTCTCTTTAGATCGTATTCATCATGTTATTATTATCATATCTTTTGAGGTGATCTGATGTGGTCCACATGTTCTTATTATCATATTTTTTGAGGCGTGGTTGATGTGTTATGTGGCTGTTCATGTTCAACGAAACCCTAATTATTTAGGGTTTTGTTCATTCGTTTTTTATGCAAGTAACACTTTGTTGTGTTGTCCGATCTGTTTTGTGATTCTATCTTGATATTACTTGCATGTATTATTAGTGCGTTGAAGAGAGCTGGATGTCGACATTTATGTTGTGTTTGTATGGCGATTGGGTTGAGGTATTCGAATGCTAGTGAGATTGCTACGCATGTTGGCTGCGTTTCAGTTTTACCATTGTCTTTGTCTTCCTGGTTTGTCATTTAGGCGCTTTGTGGCTATTATGGTGGAGTTTATTTTTTGAATTCATTTGTCCTTTTAGCCAAGTTTGGAAGTGCTGGTTTTCGACTACATGTTTATGCATGAACCGGATTTTGGGTGTCACTCGTATCAAGAGGTTTCTTTACATGTATGTGAGGTGTGATTGGAAGTTAGGTTCATAAACCATATTGCTGCGGATTATTGTAAGTTAAGTTTTGAAGAGTTCTTATTCAAAAATCTCTTTTTGTGCTTTTTTGAGGTATTCGGTTTAGCATCTCAACACACACTTTTGGAGCAAGTTTTATGCTTGCTGCTCTATCCGTGGTTTTAGAGTCCTCCACCAACCGTTGTGTGAAATTTGTGAACTGATTCTTATTTTGATGGATACAAGATCATGGAGTTGTAAGTTAGGTTTGATAAACCCTATTGTTAGTTTATGGCAGGTTTTTTTTTTTTTTGGGTAAAAGGGTTAATTCACCCCGGTAAAATATATTACGCCAAAAACATTGACTATACAAGTGAAAATAAATAGGAATTAAACATGATTCACTAAAGTAGCAAGAACATAGCCATCGTAGAACTTCCATCAATCTTCCATGGATAAACCTCCAACTTGCCCAAAACACTTGGATCATCACGCTCGAGCTTCAGTTCACAAATTTCACACAAAGGTTGGTGAGAGACTCTAAAACCGCGGATAGAGCAGCAAGCACAAACTTGCTCCAACGGTGTATGTTTAGATGCATAACCGAAATCAATCATAAGGAAAAGTATAATGAATACCAAGCATGATGACCAGTAACGGATAATACAATCACACGACCCCACGGTATATAAGAGTGCAACTCATCCGTGATTGTATGAATGGGGTTTTGAACAAGAGCCCCCAAAAACTTAACTTCCAAATGTATCATAAATCTGTACCCATAAACTAGCATCATGAGAACAAATTCGACCAGTAAACATAGGGTTAAGGATCTAACTTTTAGCCACCATATGATCCACACAACTCCAAACATAGCATCAACAAATCACATCAAGAGGAGCAAATCAGTAGCAGCAATAACATAGGGTAATTCTAAACCCTAACAAACCAAAACTCAAATCAGACCTGAACCAAATATCATATGATCACCAGCCAAGCGAATAGGATCAAGCCAAGAACAAACATCCTACGACAATAGGAACAGATCAGTAAATAGCCAATAGGATTTTTGAATAAGAACCCTAAAACTTAACTTCCATCTCTCTCAAAACCCATGACCATCATACTATCATCATGTATAGAACTAGTAATCAACAAACAACCCTTAAGAAGGTTAACATTCAAAGAACAACCAGATCCATCGTCACCAACAATAAGAGAAGATACGACACCCTAATAATTAGGGTTTCATAAATCATTAAGCATAGCAGGCCACGTACACACAACCAGAAATCTTGAAACGCACTAAGTAACGAAACCCTAAAAAATTCCGTATAGCATAGAGTACTTTAACCAATAAATGATTAAACAATGCGAAACAAGAAAAAATATCGATCCTATGTTTGCTATGGTTTGCATTTGGATCTTAGTTGCTTTTAGCAACATATGGTTTACAGAATCGTGTCATAAACGAAGAGGATTGGAAGTTCTATGATGACTATGATTTGGTGCTACTTTTATGAAGCATGCTTTTAAATTCACTTGTATAGTCATTGTAGGTTGTTTTGTTTTATTTTGTTAGTTATAAGAATGGCATGTCATTCTTATATAGAGTTGATTGTAAGTGTCCTAAGGGACTGAGATGAGGGATTCACCCTCATCCTTTGTACTTCAATGTTTTTGGTGTAATGTATTTTTCCAGGGTGAAAAATCCCTTTTACCCAAAAAAGATTCTCTAAAACTCACTTTCTTAAATTTGGTCAACAAAAGTCAAAATGGGTCAAAAATGAAAATCAGTCTAGATGTTGATTAAGTTCTGTTTTGAAGTTGTTATTATGTTGAGATTGAGGTCTATGTCAGAATATCAAATCAATTGAGGTGGAATCAGTTAGATAAAAGGTAATTTGGCATAATAAGGAGTGTTTGGATTAAGTAGAATTGTTGATGTTTAATGTTGTGGTTTGTTTAACTTCAAGTATTCTAAACTCTAAACTGTTTTTATAGCATTCTTCATCAAGTTTTTCAAGTGTCCAATTCCTTTTTGTGGTTCTTAAAAGCATTTTCAAAAACTGGTCTTCATTTCTTCTTATTATCCAAACAGTAATGATCAAATGCATTTTGTGTTAGTTGTAGTTGCTATAAAAATTGATAAAAATTAAAAATCACAAGTTGAATAGTTGGTTTAAGTTTTCACAAAAGGAAAATAATTAGAAAAATCTCTAGCTTAAGGTTTTAGTAGCTTGAATTGGGAAGTTTGGAGAATTAGTCCCCTGCACCATCTGTTAGTACTCTTTAATTTACTTCTTGTCAGCTTAATTTAGTTGTAGAGAGTGTTTAATTTTGTATTCCTTAGGTAGACTCTAGCTTATATTTAGTAAGTTCAACTTTTAGATTCACCTTAGGAGCTTAATATAGCTTAATCTTGCCTACTTTTCCTTACCATATTTGCTGCACATCAGTTGCTTATAAGTCCCAATGGCTTCTTGTTTTTGATTTTTAATTTCCCCATAGTAAGTCCTAATTAGCTGAAATTCTGGATATAAGTACTTGGGTTGGTGGTTGTTAACATGATAATTTTAGTTCATTTTTAGGATTTTTCCTAATTAGTTAAATAAGTGCATAAAGTAGGCCTTTAAGGGCTGTTTGGCAATTTGTAGTTAAAATTGAGCATTGAGCTTTTTAGCTCTTAGATTGGGCTGTTGTGATCCTAGTTGGTTGCTTTAGGTTACAATTAGCAAGTTCAAGCTTATTTTAGTCTTAGTCAGTTTCTGGTAGCCTTTTACTGCTTTTCAGCTTATTAGTTCTAGCTTATTCTCATTAGTTTTGAATCAAGTTGCTTAATCTGCCATCATTAGCTGTTTTTGTTATTTTTCATAGATTCTCAGTAGTAATTAGGACTTTTCTGTAGTTTTCCATAATTTCCATGTCCATTTACTATTTTTCTGCTATTTAAAACAGTTTTTACCATTTTTAATTAGTTTTTAATTCAAATAATTCAGAAAAGGTTCAGAAAAATACAAAAATAATTTTCTTAGTTTTAGAAAAATCAAAAAGACAAAAAAAGTATTTTTCCAGATTTTTACTAGTTTAAATAATATTTTCTAGCCATTTAATTAGTTTAATTTAGTTTTTAATTCATAATAAATAGAGAAAAATCAGAAAAAGGTAATTCCAGTTTTGAAAATTATTTTTAGTCAGTTAAGATTTTTGAAAAATAGTTTTGTAATTTTCTTGCATGTTTTCATAATTTTTAGCATTTTTAGATCTATTTTAAAAGTTTAAAATTAGTTTTAAATTCAAAATAAATCAAGAAAAACGAAAAAAATTAGTTTTAAATTTCAAATAATTTTCAAATTGTATTTTTAGCTGTAGAAAATTATTAGATCACTTTTAGGAGTTAAAATAGATTAGTTTGCATTTTATTCACGTTTTATATAATACGTAATTTGCGTTTTTAGTTTTAATTTGCATAATTAATTGTAATTCCTTGTTTGCATAATAGATTTAGTGTCTTTAATTGCTTCCCTTTACTATTCCTTGTCTCGTAGTGTAGAAAACCCCAAAACTCCTTTTTACTCAATCAAATCCCGAATCACGCGACGTGAGTTGTTAAACTCCATTCATCCCTCGATGGGAGAACGGCCCGGGAAATACGTTCCTTTGTATTTCTTTGGAAAATATCTACACTACGAAAATGAACACATCAAGGACTTCCAAGTTTTCGGTATTCCTAAGACCACTTATGCTCAGATTGTGAACAAGGAAAAAGCACTTGTGTACATTTTCCTTCGAAGGTTGAAAAGAGTACTCAACACGTACTTCATGTTCTTCACATGGATTTATGTAGCCCGATGTGCATGCAGACGATTAATGACAAAAACTACATTCTTGCAATCACTGATGACTACTCCAGATGGAATTGGGTCTATTTTATAAGAAGTAAGGATCATACTCCACCTGATCATCACCTTTCTCACGAAAATTCAAGTTCAACTTCGTAATACGGTCAGACAAGTCAGAACGGACAGAGGAACTGAATTCTTAAATCAAACTCTTCGGGAATACTATGAGAAAGTGGGAATTGAACATCAAACATCAATTGCAAGAACACCCTAACAGAATGGAGTTGTCGAAAGACGAAACCAGACGTTAGTGGAAGCTGCAAGAAGGATGTTGATTAATGCTAAACTTCCAGATTACTTGTGGGCAAAAGTTGTTTCAATTGCATGCTACACCTAAAACCGTTCTATGATCCAAACACCACAACAAAAACCATATGAGCTTGTCCATAACCGGAAACCTAATCTAAAACACTTTCATGTATTTGGTGCTCTTTGTTATCCAAATAATGATCGTGATGACATTAGAAAGCTCATGGCTAAAGCTGATATTGGAGTCTAGCTCAAAAGGATACCGAATCTGGAACCGTCGTACAAGAGAAATTATGGAAACCATTCATGCTAATTTCGATGAGCTCACAGACATGGCTTCTAAGATAAACAGGTTAGAACCCGGCACAACCGTTTAAACTTTCTAGAATCATCAGCTGAGCTACAATTTCAACTCACGCGTCGTCAAATGGAAACTTTGTTTGCTCCATTGTTTAATGAAGATTTCGATCAATGCGCTCCAGATGTATTTGTTGATCCCAGTTGAGCAATTGATCTAATTGATTGAGCTAGATAAATCTAACACAAACAAATTACCAGTTTCATCATAAACATTTTCAACCACATCATCATCCGCCAAACCAATAGTCTCATCAACATCATCATAAGTAGCCAAAGAACCAAAAGGGTTAGATGTAGATATATTAGGAGCCAGAATTGGGTTACTTACAGTAGGTAGAGCATGAGCAGGTTGACTACCCTTATTCGACACATGAGTAGGGTCATTAGGTGTAGAGTTATTAGGTGAAACAATATTACCTACCTTATTAGGTAAAGGACCCGTACTAGTACTAGCAACGCCTTGAGGGGGTTTGCTAGTGGAAGGAGTATTAACAGCTTTGGGTCTATACTGCATATTTTTACCAACTGGAACCCCGTTAAAAACCATACCACTTTTGTTGTCCTTAGCATTCCTCTTAGCTTTACCCTTTTTCCCAACTAGTTGAAACCCACTGAGAATAGTTGTACTAGCGTTCTGTTTAGGTTAATTTCCTTCTCAAACTCGATAAACCACCAGAATTCATTAAAAAGATCTAGAGACATGATAGTGTCTTACCACTCAGCGAGATCTTAATACTTATTTATACTACCTAATTTCATTCTTGAAAGTTTTCATTCATGAAATAATCCTAACTACTATCTTGGGATAGTCATCGAATCTTCTCGTCATTTCTTAGAAGTACTAGCCTGTTTAGGTTTCAAGGATATCATTCCGCCATATTCCTTTAAAATTCACTTATGATTTTAAAGCAAACTTGACATCTCTACCTAAGAATAATGGTAAACGTACACTATACTCTTCTAAATCATCAAACATAACACATCAATGTTTGAACCCCATTATAAGTCAGTATGTAAAAATTCACAGTACCACGTTTCTTTACGATATAGCCTTCATCCCGAAACCACCTAAGACATGATCAACTTTGGAAATGGTTTGGATAACCACTTGTGACTATCTAGACTTTCCTACAAACGACAATTATCACATCATTATAAACCATTTCACATCAACAATATCTTACACCTTTGATTAACAACAGTTACTGTAACACCCCCAAAATTTGCACTGCGGAAGCGTTCGGGTCATGGGGTGCTACTAAATCAATATACACAACACAAGGTAATAAAGAATGGAAATTCTATTCCATTTTCAAAATATAGATTTATTTAAGAAATAGTTTTACATCATTGTTTCAAAGTGCGGAAGTAAAGCCCATAAAAATATACGTTGTCCCATTAAAAGTTGTATTAAATATGATTAGAAACACTTCGGATGCCAGTCTTCAACGAATGCCTTTGCCATTGCCCACGCCAATAAGTAAACCTGAGAAAAACATGCTAAAATGTCAACACAAAGGTTGGTGAGTTCATAGGTTTAGTTTAAAGAAATCAAGTTGGACCACAGTTGCACATATAGCATCTCCGTGAATGACACTATATGCAAAAAGGCTATTACGCTAGTACCAAGTTCATGCGACCAAAACTACGACAGTGTGCATGCATCTAGAAGCATGATAAATAAAAGCCCAGCAAGTGTATTTCCAGTACACTCAATCAATACGATATGATATACGCCCGACGTTTGCCTATCTGGTCAAACTCGACCGGGGGTGTCATCCCCAATAGATCTATTCATAACAATGGCGCCTCCCCAAAGAGAACTAACGGTAGCATAGTTGGGATTCAAGGTTGTTTCACGTAATAGTGTTTTCAGTTTCGGGTCCGAAAAGAGTTTTGCATGTTTCTCACCCCATAGTTTTATAAAGCAAGTAAATAAGAGTAAAAGTGGGGCTATAAACTCACCTTAGCAGTTCGGTGAATAAAGCACAAAAAGATCGAGTGTGATAAAGCAGTGGCTCCTACCCGGAACCTAAGAACGAGATGGCATGACTCAGAATAATGATAAATGTTTGGTTTATTTACTTTGAGATGTGTTGGTAATTTATATTACTTTTGTTTTAAATATTATCTTGTCTTTTAGTCGGGTTTTGGTGTTAAAACTAAATATTTTAATTTGATGAAATTACGAACAAGATGCGTCAGGAATAAATTGTTTTGACATTTTTATTATTCGTTATAAAATGTATATGTTCGGGGTCCAAAAATAGTTGTTAGAATGTAAAAGTATATAAAAAAATGTCAAGTATTAAACTTGAGGGGTTGAAATTGTAAAGAGTTATATAAGTTATAAACTTATACAAGTCTTAAGAAAAGTAACAACTCATTTAGATTTGGAGGGCCGAATCTGTCAAAGGGTGAAAGTTGCAAAAATAACAAAAGTAAGCAAAGTGTCACGGCCAGGTTTCGAACTTGAGAACACTCGCTTGACAATTCAACACTCCAACCATCCGGACTAAGCTTGTTTCGTGTTTTATTTTACAACATTATCAGTTTTAACCTACTTTTAACTGTTTCAGTTTTTGGTTCAATTCTTTCTCAGTGACTGTCGTGAATGCATGTATGCATGAGGTTAAGTTTTTATTTCTTCTCCAAAACTATTTTGCCATTAGATTTTCATGAAGACCTTTATAAACTCAAGGTTCACCAATAAGCACTTGTGTTATAATAGGAGACCAATTAAGCACAACTAAGTCATTCAACTTAGTTGAGTTTTCGACCCAAAAATCCAAACGAAAACCAACTTTAAATCGATTTTATAGGCACATCTTATGAGCTCGTTTTTAAGTCGATAAGTTATAAAAATAAATTTCATGAGCCACGAGTGAGTCAAGAACTAAAATAAACACTTCGAACAAGAGGTGCCAATACTTATGTTAACTTAGCTTTACGTTTTATTTTATGTTCTCGTTTGCAAAGAGTAAGGTGACTTAAATATTAAGATGAGAAATGAATTGAGGTTGTGACGAAAGAACTTACAACACCCTAGAGGTGGTGACGATCCAAAGATAAAAGTACGTGACTAGCTAGGGCATTCCCGTCTCCTTATACCCAACGAATGGCCAAGCTCCCTTGCGACCCGCTTCTCCTTAGCTCATATTCCACAGAAGGCGATTTATGTTTTAGAAGTGAGAAGTGAGTTGTGTAGTGTGAGAGTTTGTGTGTTCAACAAAAGGTCTTAGGAGTTTATATAGAGGAAGATGGTAAGAAAAAGAGAAGATGGAGTTTTTGAGCGTGCATATTATGGCAGCCAAGGGATGGCTCCTCTTGTGTTGTCCTTGTCAAGTGAGAGAGATGGTTCAAAGGGCATGTTTTTTTTTTGGGTAAAAGGGTTAAAATATTGATGGTGCTAAAGTTGTGATCCCCTTAGCCGTTGTTGACGTTATGAGTTCTAAATTTGATAATACGTTATGCGGCTTTTTCCTTGGGCAACGCTTAGCTTTTCCTATTGTTAAAGATTATGTCATGCATACGTGGGGTAAGTTTGGCTTCGAATGTGTAATGTTGCGTAATGATTTCTTCCTTTTCAAATTCAAGACTCAAGAGGGTATGAATAAGGTGCTTTAGTATGGTCCTTGGTTTATCAAATCGAATCCCATTTTCTTGAAGAGTTGGGTTCCTAATACAAGGTTGGAGAGGGAAAACATTACAAAGGTACCGGTATGGGTTCTTATTCATAATGTACCTGCTATTACGTATTCTGAAGTCGGTATTGGTTTGATTGCACAACAGCTTAGTCGTATTATACGTATTGATGCAGGTACTAGAGTTATGTGTAGTAATCCTTGGGGTCGTTATTCTTATGCACGGGTTCTAATTGAGTTATCTGCTGAACGGGCTGTTTTGGAATCAATTGAAGTTGCTATACCGTTGCCTAAGGGCAAGGGTCATTATATGGAAGTTCTTGAAGTCGAATATGAATGGTGGCCATATCGGTGTTCTAAATGTAATGTTTTTAACCATGAGGATGTTACTTTCCCTCTTAGGAGAATGCCGGCTACTAGGGGTTCATATTTGGCTCATAAAGATGTTGGTGATAATCGGGGTGTTCACCTACATAAGGTTTGAAATAAGGCTACCAATGTTAACCAAAGGCCTCGGTATTTCAAACCAAAGTCTAATTTTGAATATAAACCTGTTTCTAAACCTGCTACTAAGAAGAATGCTAATGATACTAAACGTAGTTTGGAGGCTGCTCCGGTGGTTCAGCCCTCAAAGGATGATTCTGTTGGTGTTACTTCGGGAGTGTTAAAGGGTGATGCTGGTCCGAGCAAGGTGGTGGTGGAGGTACCACATGATAGTGACAAGACGGATACCGTATGTGATGTCTCTACTAGTGCTGTACCTGCGAAAAGTGGCAGTGGAAGTTTGTGGGATCAATTCTCTAAGACCCATAATGTCTCCACACGGAAGGAAAGTTCATCCTTGTCATTAGCTGGTTCGTCGGATGATGATGAAGTGTGTATGCCTGAGGTCATGCCGGGAGCTGGTTTTCTGGATGATTTGAAGTCCTATGATGGTTATGATTATGATTTTCCTGCATATGGTTTTGATAGTCGCCCGAAGGGCCGTCATAGGTAGTATTGTCTTATTGTGTTTGTTATAAGAATGGCCTGTCATTCTTATATACTTGGTTTGGTTAGTTGTGTTTTTTGCATGTAAGTGTCCTATGGGAGTGAGATGATGGATACACCATTATCCTTTGTACTTCAATGTTTTTGGCGTAATAAATTTTACCGGGGTGAATTAACCCTTTTACCCAAAAAACTAAACTAAAGTAAGAGGATAAAAGACATGGGTGGCCACTTGCGCTTGCACTTTTTTCCAATGTTCTTAACGGTGATTAGGTTTGTTGATGTCATTTAAACGATCAATAAGATGATAGAACATGAAGCGCTGTTTCGTTGAAATATAGTAGTTTTAATATTTTAAGTTTTCCCATCAGATTTAATAATCACTTGAGAACAAATGATAATAAATCTTCTGGCGTCATATTCCACAGTGAGATATGAATTGAGTTTTACGTTTGTATCTTTTTTATGTTTGATTGTCAAATATTTTTGGTTTGGATTGTTTGAAAAGACTTTAAAAACTATTTTAACTAATTAAAATGAGCTATTTAAACTAATTTAAAAGTAGACTACAATTAATGACGATAAAAATATGATATTAAAAGATATTTTTGTCAAGTGAGGTGAAAGAATCATTAAGCGTGAATAATTGTTTAAGCCCGTTAAATTAATACCCGTCAAAATAAAATTATTTTCTCACAATGAACTAAATATATCTAAAAATATTCCGGAATTATTAATCATTAGTCTTTTATACCCGTTTAAAAAACTATTTTCTCACAACATTGGTTTGTTTTGAAAACAATCCTTTATCTTGGTAATCCGACGGCCTATCCCCATGAATTTTCGGTCAAAAATCCATCCCTTCACGTCCTCTCTACCCTTTTATGATTCTTGTTTCATGATTGGGTATGCAATACACTGATTAGGGTTGTGTTTATTTAATGGGATCGCGGCTGAGATATTTGTTTTATTTTTATGATTTATCTATGGTTATGGTCGATTTCTTTAACCCTTTATATTCTCAATCGTGATTCATCAAGTTTTCTTGTGAATCGTTTTTGTTAGGGTTTTGAATCGTATGTGGTTTCTGATCGCACCTATTATTCTTATCATATCTAAGGGTCGATCTTTGATTGGTTCTGTGCTTAATGACTTAAAAACCTTTTTAGGTTTTTATTTTTTTGGATTGGTGGAAGTAACCCTCGTTAGGGTTTTGTTTGATGCAAGTTTACCCTGTTAGGGTTTGGATCTCATGTTCTTTGTGGATGTTTGTGTTTGTTAGTGGGTTAAGAGAGAGGGTACGTCAAGTTTTTTCACAGATCCGATGCTGATTGTCTAATTATTTGGTCATGTGATTGAGATTGCTGGAAGTTAGGGTTTTTACCCTATTATCGTCCCTTAATCAAATCATGCTGATGTATGAATTGTGATTGGGGTGTACTACGGGCAGGTAGGGTTTGTTAACCTTCTAATCGTATTATGATCCTGAATTTATGATGGTTTGATGTTTCTGGGATCTAATACGATGGTTGAATGGATGTTGTGTTGTGGTGGGTCATTCTCACTTTCAAAATATGTCATGTTGGCTTGTGTGTCAATCGATCTTAGGGTGTATCTGAAACTCCTACACTGGTTATACTCGTTGTTGCTGGTTTTGAATTCACAGATCTGGAGGTTGGTTAATGTTGATTGCATGGTGATCAGATCGTGTGATGATCAGACCTGGTTGGTGGTGTAGGTCTGTTTTGATGATTGGTTTTGGAAGTTAGGGTTCTTATAACTCTATGATCCACTTCGGGTGGGTCTTTTTTTACATGATTCCTGCTGATTATTCTTGTTATGCATGCTTCTTGCTGCTACTATTTTATGTATGCTGCTGTGGATCATGATGTGTGGTTCCTTGGATCATTTTCACATGTGATTAAGGTGCCGCGTTGGCTGATGCTGGAAGTTTGGACTACCATGACGACTTGAAGACTCAAGTATTTCTACTTGAAGTGCATTTATTTTTTCTTTCTTTGTAGTCGTTCTAGTCTAATGTTCAATTATTAGTTATAAGTGTGGTTTGTCACGCTTATATTGTAAGTCACCCTCATCCGTTGTACTTCAATGTTTTCTGGTTAATATATTTTACCGGGGTGCGGGATTATTCCCCTTTACCAAAAAAAAAAAAAAAAAAAAAAAAAAAAAATTACTTGATTTAGATGATTAGTTTTTCAAACAGATTTTGCCCGTTTAAAATAACCAAAAATCAACCCAAGTAGCCGAAGATTATCAATCAACAATTTCTAAGTGTTCGCACTCAAATCAACTTCACTACTCATTTAACAAGCATATAAAAATCTATTCACTACTCATAACTACCAAGCTAAGTATTTAAGCTAAATAATTAAAAAGGGAAGAGATTATAACCCGATCTGACGAAACGAGACTAATTAATAACCCAATCTTACAAACCAAGACAAATACTAAATATTATTTCTTTATTAGCTTCTATTTTACCAAATAGTTAATAAAGTTGTGAACTTTATTCACTAATTAGCTTAATAAAAAATCTTAAAGCTATAAACAGGGAGGATCAGTGGAATCGCAAATCGCCCATAGTTAGGGTTTTGGGTTGAGCATACTTGGGTCCAGCCACGGTGTGAGGAGTGTAAAATTTTGTGATACTTCACACTTGGGTCTTAGTGTGAAGCATAATTAGGTGCTGTTCTAAAGCATACTTACGGTGTGAGGATCAGTGGAATCGCAAATGCCTTTAGGGTTGTGGGTTGAGCATACTTAGGGTTTCGGATTTGGTGCTCATCTGACATATTATCAAACCTTTAGGGTTTCTTGAATCGATCTGTTCATGGGATTATGTAAGTCGGTTCTGACTTATTATTTAAAGATCGATCTCTTGTCATCCGATTCTCCTCATGTTGCTTATTGATTATTCTTTGAGGATTGTTTTCTGATTGGATCTATTCTGAACGATTATAAGACCTCTTTGGTTTTTACATTCAATGGTTTATGGCGCTTAAAGGCTGAACAGAACCCTAATTTTTAGGGTATTGATTAACTGTTGGTAATCTTTTTTGGGTAGTTATCCCTTATTAGGGTTTGTTTGTTGGCTGAAAGTTTTTTTTTGGGTAAAGGGTCTATGACCCGGTAAATTATATTACACCAAAAAATCGTTTAAGTACAATGGAATGTGGCAGAAGTACCACATTAACCTCAAGCAACGCTTTAACATCCAACTAACACGCTTGTGACAGGCCACTAAGCGTTAAAAATATAAATGCATACAATAACCAAAACTCCAACCAGAAACAACCACCTAATCACACACGAATGACCACACATATCCGCCCATCTCTTCGAAGGAGATTGATGAACCAGATGAGCCTGCCTCCTTAAAAACCCTTTCCAAGTAAAAACCCAATGGGAAAACCTTGGAGTAGGGAAAAAGAGTACATCACTCACCCGCATCTCCAACGAACTCCAACTACCTCTAAAAGCATCAACCAGGGAAACAAGACACGCCTCTCGCTCCCAACACAAGAAATCAGCATCAAGAAATGAAAACTCCATTAAGAATGCATAAGAGACATAGGCAACCGCCAAACACGCAATAAATCGATCACATTCGCCCTTCTTTTGAAACTACATGTAAGAAGCTTCAAACGGACCGTTGATTTAATCACTTCAATCACTTGACTTTCAGATCGACGTTGCTGCTTGAAAATCCTGTTGTTCCTTTCTTGCCAAATAAAATAAGTAGACGCCGCAAACAAGAGCTTCAAAACAACGCTTCTCACAGACCTAGATGGAGAGATAGGAATCAAGTGACGAACTACATCATCTAAGGAATTAGGAATATCTGTAAGACCATCAAACATCTTCAACGAATCCCAAACCTGAAAAGAAAACAAACACTCAAAGAAAAGGTGGTTATGAGAATCCGGTTGAGTCTTGCACAAAGGGCACACAAGGGCGTCTCTCGAAGGATCATTGGAGTGAAACCTATCTTGAGTACGAAGCCTCCTTCTCAGAGCCAGCCACAAATGAAAAGCATGTCTAGGAATACGGTGAGTGAACCAAACAAGATGAAACCAATCAACAACCTGTCCACGAGGCCGAATACACTCCCACACAGATGAAACAGAAAAAGACTTATCATGACCATCCACCGTCTTCCACACTAAACGATCATCCACATTATCAATTAAAATAGGAACCAAAATCGATGTAAGCATAGGATACCTAGTTCCCCACATATTCGGCCAAGTCCAATAGTTCCCCAAGATAATGTCCCGAACCAAATTATTAGAAGAAAAACCCGCCCGGTAAATATCCCGCGAGGATACAATAAGAGAAAGAGGACCAACCGAACACCACTTATCAAACCAAGCAGAAGCCTTCAAACCATTCCCAAGATTATACCAAAAAAATTTCCTAACAAGAGGCCTAATCTGAAGAATCTTCCGCCAGCTCCAAGACATATTACCACACCTTGGAACATCCCAAAAGTTACGACCACGAAGCCTATAAGTATGAATCCATTTCACCCATAAAGAATCCATAGAATTGAACAAACGCCAAATATGAGCAGCAATGAGAGCCGTATTAAATGATTCAAGTCTACGAATCCCAAGCCCACCCTCCTTTTTAGGCAAGCACACAACCTCCCAAGCAACTTTAGATTTACCTTTCCGACCATTACCAGCACTCCAAAGGAAACCCCTCATAAGCTGCTCAAGATCTGACACAATACGAACAGGAAGAACAAAAACCGAGGCCCAATAGATGTGCATAGAAGACATAACTGGTTGAATAAGCTGAAGCCGACCAGCAAAAGAGAGGGATTTATTCCTCCAATCATTGATGCGGTTAGACAACTTCTCCACCAATTCCTTACAATCTCTAAAGATCAATCTAGTAGTAACCAACGGCACTCCAAGATACTTCACATGCAAGGTCCCCTCAACAAATGGAAGAATCTGCAAAATAGCAAGCTTAACATGATGAAGAACATTACAGAAATAAGCAGTACTCTTAGGCAAACTAGGGGACAGGCCCGAAACATCTTTAAACTCCTCTAAAGATTCCATAATCACACCAGCCGAATGAGCATCACTATGAGCAAATAAGAACAAGTCATCAGCAAAACAAAGATTAATAATGTTAAGTTGAGAGCATTTGTGATGAAAAGTGAACATCTCAGAATCCCGAACGCGACGCCTCAAGATAAGGGTAAGCACCTCCATAACAAGCGTGAAAAGATAGGGCGATAACGGGTCCCCTTGCCTTAACCCACACTTACCCTTAAAATACCCATGCAAAATGCCGTTCACACTAATAGAAAACGAAGTAGTAGAGACACACTCCATAATACAGTGAACCATACGCGTATGAAACCCAAACCGAACCAAAATACACCTCAAAAACTGCCAATTGACCATGTCATACGCCTTCTGAATATCCACCTTAAAAGCACACCTAGAAGGACCACGATTGAGGTGATAATTGTGCATAAGCTCCTGAGGAAGCAGAATGTTATCAGCAATCCGTCTTCCAGGAACAAACGCAGACTGATTCGGACTAACCAAAGTACTAAGGCTCTCCTTGATCCGGTTGGCAAGAATCTTACTAATACACTTGAAAAGCACATTGCAACACGAAATAGGCCTAAAATCAGTTACCCGCATGGGAGAATTGATCTTAGGCAAAAGGGCAATGGTAGTATGATTTATCTCTTTCAACAACTTACCATTTATAAAAAATTCCTGAACCGCCTTAGTAACATCATCCGAAATAATATCCCATGCACCCTTAAAAAATGCAGCCGAATAACCATCAGGACCCGGCGCCTTATCATCTCCCATAGAAAAAATAGCATCTTTGACCTCATGAGACGTCACATCACGAACCATATATAAAGCCACATTACGATCAAGAGTCGATGTGAAAAAATCAGAATCATCCAATGGCAAAATAGGTCCCTCTTGGCCAAGGAAAGAAGTAAAATAAGAGACAAAAGCATTAGGAACCTGGTCCTCCACCAATTGCACACCATTACCATCCAAAATAGCATCGATTCGACTTCTAGCTTTCCTACTCTTAACGACCTTATGAAAGTATGCAGAATTCGAGTCACCAACCCGAAGCCATTCAACCTTAGCCTTTTGCTTGAGAAAACATTCTTCCTTCAAAACAGCATCATTGAAAGCATTAAGATAGCATGCTTCCTCCTCCCGCAAGATGACGTTAAACGGATCCAAATCAAGGGCACATTGAACCTCATCCAATTCATGACGAAGTTTAGTAACGTTCTCATGAATATTCCCTTCTCGAAAAAGCATACTCCGAAGAGGCTTTTTCAGCGCCTTCAATTTACAAACCACCTTAAACATATGAAAACCACTCACCGATGTGCCCCTCGTAGGAATATGAAGAATAGCCGGGGAATGATCAGAAACACGATACGGTTGGAAAATAGCATGAGCACCTACAAACGCCTCCAGAAACCCAAGGTTAGCCATAATACGATCAATCTTCTTCAAATTACCATCCAAACCTCTCGGCTTTTGAGTCCAAGTAAATTGCATCCCCGAGCGGTTTATATCAACCAACTCATTAGCATCAACACACTCCTTAAATTCCCGCATCGCAATATCAATAACCGAAGAACCCTCAACCTTATCTTCTAAATTAAGAGCTGAATTGAAATCCCCAAGAACACACCAAGGCCGATTACAAACCAGCTGATTATGTAAACCAAGATTATCCCAAAGGGGTCTCCTATGAGTATACTTATTGTGCGCATAAACAAAAGAATAAAACAACTCCTTTTTATCAGCCCTAAAGCGAATGAAAGTATGAACCACCTGATCAGTCATAGCAACCACATTCAAATCAACCATATCCACATTCCATCCCAAAATGATGCGAGAACCACTGCTACACATACTACCATTGGACGTCCAATCCCAGCCTTTAAACACCCTCATGCATAACTCCTGAAGACGAGAATTAGAGACATGCGATTCCAAAATAGCACAAATAGAAAGTTGATTTTCACCAATAACCTGACGAACCTCATTTTGTTTAGGGGATTGGTTCATTCCCCTTATATTCCATGACGCGATACTATACATGAGGAACATCATCAGAGGAAGTGCTTACTTCTTTACGATTACTAGTGACCGTGCTTGGTTTGCCAAACTCCATATACTCATCAACCTCCTGATCACTATCACTATCTCCTTCATGAACCCCTTTATCCACTTGAGACGAGTCATCCTTAATAACCTGATTATCCAATGAATTTAGACCATCACCCACATTTGTAACACTCGGATCCTTAATCGTATCATGCGCCCTAGAAGATGAAGCACCATGCTCCACACCCTCCTTAGGACCATTAAGATCCTTATTAGTGCCATTACCCTTAGAAGAAGACGCTCCATCAGATCCCACTTTGGTTTTCGAAACCGGTTGCCAACGATAGTTAAAAGTGACCTTTGGTTTCGGTAAACGAAGACCATCAATAACCTTCTCATGAGTTGGCGCCTTACCCTTACCCTTACGCTTTGTAACTTCTACAAAACCCTCCTCATCAACATTAGAATTAACACTCGTTTATTTAGCCTTTTTAGGGCAAGCAACATCATTATGGTCAAAATGTTTGCACAAGTCACAACGGGGAGGCTGCCATTCATATTCAATATCAATGCGAGCCAACGAGTGACCTGAACCATTAGGAAACAGATTCGCCACAACCACATGATCCATTAATTCGTTAATAGATGACACTTCAACAAGAGCTCGAGCATATGAATTTCGACCCCAAGACTTAACACACATAGAACTAGTGTATGAATCCAACATTATAGGTTTAAAGTGTAGTATTAGGCGTCCAAATGTTCAAAAAAATAGGAATAGAACGAATCAACCACGGACCATTCTCTAACACTTGATCCATACCATCCTTTGTGGAAGATTGAAACAAAAAGAAACCATTATTTAACATAACACGTTCCAATCCAAACTTAGCCCATGTATTCTTAACATAATTCTCCACAATAGGGAATGCAAGCCGTTTCCCAATAAAATACCCATAAAGCGTGTTAGCAAACCTAGCCGAAACATCATCAATCTCATTTAAAGGAATTGCGACATGAGCACCCTCCACCCTTTCCTCATTACGTAATTCACATATGTTAACAGATTTGAAAGTATTCTTAGTTTTAAATATAGAGGCATACGAGAGTTTAGGGGCTGTTTGTGAACCAACATTACTCGAAGACTTACCATTATCACCACTATTCGCATGAGTTGCATTCGAAGCTTGTGTAGCACTAGAAGCACGAGTTGCAGCATCCATAGCATCCATAGTCGACCCACAAGCTGTATTTTCATTCCCAAACAGCGCACCATGATCAAGCACATCCTCCTTATTCAGATTCTTAGACAACACATCATCTTGATCAGCAAACTTAACACTTCTATAAGGTTTTAACACCTTTCCATCTCTACCTAGGATCTTACCATCCACGTTCTTAAGCTTAGCAGCCAAATGACTCAATAACGAATTCTCCACAACCTCATCATGTAGCCCAGCAGATAACACCTCCTCATGAGTCGAAGTAATACTGCCACTATTCACCGGTTTCCTTAAAATCGACTTTAATATGGGAAACTCACCAAGCAAATTGGAATTATGAACCGTTGAGGGTTTAGAATTCTTATGTGTCGACTCCATAATAATACACCAACAATGCAATCAATACGAAGAACAATAAATAGCAGCAACGAAATTAGAAACCCTAAATAAAACTACCAGCAGAAAACCCTAAAACCACTACCAACAGGAATATAGAAACGCAACCCTAACAGGGTTTAACTACCCATGAAAAAACCTAACCGACACTCATGATAATCAGATATAGAAATTATAATGAACCGACCTATAACAAAAAACGATTCCCTTAACAGAAAACGAAACCCTAAATACCTCGAATCAGCAACCAAATAACAAATCGACTAAAGGGAGATAATACTCGGATTATACCACAACAGTAGAAGTTTTATAAGGTATAGAATTCAAGGAAAAGATAGGGCAACGATCAGATGTGAAGGAGGGAAGAGAATCGCCATTTTCTCCAGAGGGTTTTTTTTTTAACAAACAATCAATTAACCTCAATTTGTTGGCTGAAAGTTCTTAATCAGATGGATGCATTGTGTATGTGGGTTATGGGAGAGGTGTATGTCATACTGGATATTTTTTTTTGGGTAAAAGGGTTAATTCACCCCGGTAAAATGCATTACTCCAAAAAACGTTGAGGTACATAGGATGAGAGTGATATCCCTCACCTCAATCCCTTAGGACACTTACAGACTCGAATTTAAGAATGACACACCATTCCTATAACTTACAATAAAATGAACCTACCAATAATGACAAAAGTACATAAAAATTGACAATACTACTCAAGAAGAGCACTTGAGCCTTCAATATCACTATGGCAGTCCACCTTAACTTCCATGAAGAATCACGTATAAACAACCAAGCGATCTTCAACATATAATCTGCTTGTAGTAGCAAAGAACACCACAAACAAAACCACCACCATCCATCATGATCTTGAAACCATCAAATATGAATCAGTTCACAAATACCACACAACGATTGGTGGGAGACTCTAAAACCACGGATAGAGCAGCAAGCGTAACCTTGCTCCAAAAGTGTGCGTTTTGATGCAAAAACTGACTACCCATTAAATACACATAGAGAGTTTTTTTAATAAGAAGCCTTAAAACTTAACATACACTATCATCATGATCAGCACCAAATGCAAATAACGACCAAGAATGCAACAACAAAGTAGCATCCAACAATTCCACCATAGTTGCAAAACAGCACCGATCCGATTATACCAAACCTAGGGTTACAAAACCCTAACATACACGAAAGACATCCATACGACCAGTAGGGAGGTAACCTGAATCGTAGCAGCCGCAAGAAAATCATAGGTTAACGAAAACCTAACAGATCACTACCACCATTGCAAACAGCAACTTAGCCGCTCCAATAAACAAATCCTAGGGTTACAAAACCCTAACTTACAGATAACAAATAGGGTTTCAACAAACCCTAACCTGCAAACAACCAAACCAAAGCACCGGAAAAAGATCTAGCTCAGACGATCACAAAACCACAATAATAGTCAGACGATACAGATCTTGTGATAGTAGAACCAGGGTTTTTGAATAAGAATACCCTTAAAACTTAACTTACATCTCTCTAATAACCCACTTACATAATACTTGAATCGAATGAAGAACACGCCATTAACAAACAAACCCAAAAAAAAGGGTAACGTGCAGAATGAACATCACATACCAGCAAGAACGCATCATAAACACGCCCCCATAGCAGTAAAGTATTAGCAATCAAAGATCAGGCCATCAACGATCAATAAATAAGAAACCCTAATAATAAGGTTTAGACGTTATAGCATAGCAACCACACCACGATCATGGATAAAGATCAGCACAACGAAAACCAACCCTAGACGAAGTTAGGGTTTACCATGATATAAATCCTAATTATAAATCGATTCAAAAGAACCAACAACAGGAAATTGATTAGGGTTTATAGATAGGCAGCGATTTTCAGTAGATGTGGGGGATAAATAAGCATGACACACCCCTTCCCATATAATAACATCAAACAACAACCGATTGCATATTATAAAAATAATAGAGAGGCGGTTTTGATGATGATTAAATCTGATCGGAGGAGGGAGAGGGGTGGCCGAAAATCGCCCCTAAGGGAGAGAGTTTTTATGTCATACTGGATATTCGCTGCATCGTTGGTGGATCTTGCTGCTATTGTTCTTGTTTTATTATGTTTACGATCTATGATGTGGTTATGGATGTTAGGGTTTGTATGTACCCTATTGTTCAAACCTTATTGGTCTGGATGTTAAGGTTTCTGTTTGTAAGTTAAGTTTAAAGGTTTCTTATTCAAAAAACTCTTTGTGTATTTAATGGGCATTCGGTTTTGCATCTAAACGCACACCTTTGGAGCGAGGTAACGCTTGCTGCTCTATCCGTGGTTTTAGAGTATTCCACCAACTGTTGTGTGGTATTTGTGAACTGAGTCATATTTGATGGTTACTAGATCATGAAGGAATGGTGGAGGTTTTGTTTGTGGTGTTCTTTACTACTATAAACTGATTATATGTTGAAGATCGCTTGGATGTTTATTCGTGGATTCTTCATGGATGTTAAGGTGGATTGCCATAGTGATATAGAAGGCTCAAGTGCTTTTCTTGAGTAGTATTGTTAATTTTTATGTACTTTTGTCATTATTGGTAGGTCCATTTTAGTGTAAGTTATAGGAATGGTGTGTCATTCTTATATTCGAGTCTGTAAGTGTCCTAAGGGACTGAGGTGAGGGATATCACCCTCATCCTATGTACCTCAACGTGTTTTGGAGTAATGAATTTTACCGGGGTGAATTAACCCTTTTACCCAAAAAAAAAAAAAAAAAAAAAAAAAAAAAAAAAAAAAAAAGATGTTAAGGTTTCTGTGGAAAACTAGAAGGGGGGTTGAATAGTTTTGCCGATTTTAAGTTAGTTTCCAAAAACTTTAGATTCGATGTTGTGTGAAATCGTATGGATGAAGAGAGAGTATAGATCTAAGAGTAATGCAAATAAAGAAAGTAAAGTAAGGGATAGAAATGACATAACCGATTTATAGTGGTTCGGCTACAAGGACACCTTCCTTGCCCTACTCCACTCCCCGAGTCACCTACTCGAGAGTTCAAGCACTATGTCAACAAACTCCTTCAACTTGGCGGAGAAGCCTTCACAACGTTGCTTACACCCTTTTCCGGTACAAAGCTAAATACCGAGTCCGTAACACGGAGGACCAAACCAACACGTCTATTACACAACAAATATGTGAAATATCAAGTACAAGATCTTTGCTACAGAAATCTTGTGGAGGAACAAATCAATCAAGGACCCCTTGCTTGGATGACTTGTAGAATGCTCGTGATCTCGCCTTAGAGAAGGACCTATATGAGAATCACAATAGAAGAAAGAAGAACAACTCTCTAGATCAAGTGATCTTTTGTTAGAAGAGTGTAAGAATATATGAGAGAGTTAGTAAGAAGAGGGGTGAGTAAAAATGAAGAAATGGCTCTCTATTTATAGGCAAAATCTTGCCACTGTTGCACGGATCCCACGGATCCCTTGCTTAAGGGATCCGTCTAGTGTAACTCCAGGGATCCGTGGGACGCTCCTCTTTGCCCATGGGCTTTTGGGTTATGGGTTGGTCCATGGTTATTTATTTAGATACAATGTATCTAATAGATTCAATGCATCTAGTCATGGATCATGGGTTAATACCATGGGTCATGGATATGCTCCATGGGTATGGGGTTGTGGGTTTTACCCATCCTAATAAACTATTACAACAAATGATTTATTACAACAATTTGTATTAAATGACTATATGTAAATGCTTTACAAAAATAACATGTATCCTTATAATTTTACTTATGATAACATTATATTTGTTATCAACAAAACACAAAGAGATCGCTAAATATTAATAAACGTTTTTACGGTTTATGTGTATTAACAATCTCCCCCTTTTGTTGATGACAAAACATAATGTTATGATGAGTAAAACTTAAGATTAGATGTATGTTTTGAAAGCCTAAGTTTTACTTCTTCTCCCCCTTTTTGTCGAAACAAAAAGTTACCCTAACGAAGAAATAAAAAGTGGAAAAATAGTCCACGTATCTCAAACTCCCCCTAGAATGGGGCGTCAAGTGAGAAAAAAAAATATCCTACAAAGAAATGGAAACCAAGTGACTAAGGCCCTCTTTAATACGATTAGCAAGAATTTTGCTAATGCATTTATACAGGACATTACAGCAAGAAATAGCCAAATCATTATCCGCCAAATCATTAGTCACATCAACATCATCATCATCCGCCAAATCACCAGATTCATCGAAAACATTTTCAACCTCATCATCATCCGCCAAATCATTAGTCACATCAACATCATCATAAGTAGCCAAAGAACCAAATGGGCACATTAGCAGCTACAGTTGGGTTACTTACCTTAGGGTTAGGATAGCTATTACTATGAGTAACATTCTGAGAAGATTGGCTATCCTTATTAGGTTTAGTCGAAAAGTCCCCACCCACCAGGTTATGTGGATGTCCAGAACTAGTACTAGGTTCCCCTTGAGGGGGTGTGCTAGTAGATGGAGTAGTGACAGCTTTAGGTCGATATTGCATATTCCTACCAACAGGCACCCCATTAAACAGATTCCCAGTTTTTTTATCTTTACTTTTATTTCTACCCTTTTTACCCACTTGTTGAAACCCATCATTATTTACCTCCACAACAGGCGTAACAACTTTCTTAGGACATGTATCAGCAGAATGGCCAAAAATCAGACACGTATCACACCTAGGGGGTTTCCATTCATATTCCACCCTAATAGTTTCAGAAGAAAATCCAAGACTATCCATATAAAGGACGCCTACAGTGATAGATTCCTTAACGGGAACACTAGAATCAATCTCAATCAAGCAACGAGCAAAACTACTCCTACCCCAAGAATCAATACACATAGAGCTAGTGTAGGAATCAAGCATAATAGGCTTACCACTATGCGTAGCAATAATACTAATGCCATCCTCATTAAACATCTGTAATGGAACATCATGTAATTTAACCCAAACCGGGATCCGGGTTAACTCATCTTTTGTCAAGTTAGTACTCATAGTCCATTTTTTAAGTATAATGGGGCTATTTTTAATCATCCACGGCCATCCCTCTAAAACAGCATCCAAGCCAACCTGGGAATCAAACTTAAAGAAAAAGAAGTCGTTTGCATTCATCATAATACATTTTAACCCATACTTAGCCCAGTTGTTGCGAACAAAGTATTCAACTACCGGAAAAGCAATACGCTTTCCAATAAAATACCCATACAGAGTATGTTCAAATTTAGAGCTAATCGTTTCAACAACTTTATGAGGTATGGACACATCAACACCATTAAACACATTATCAACCTTGAGAGCACGAAAGTTGGACTTACCTTTAATGGTTGTCGAAGTAGTACCACTAGTAGCACCAACATAAGTCTTAGGAGATGCATTAACTTCCACAGTATGGACAAAAGGCACAACACCCTTAGATTTTTCCATAGTTGACAAAGGAGCACTCGTTTGTACCCCATGCATCCGTCCAGCTTGACTACCCACACTAACATGATCACCACAAGGTAAAGTAACATCCTTACCAATATCCTCACCCCCATGCGCACTAGACGACCCCACAACATAATTAGTAGTACGATTAGCTCCGAAATTAACATTAAGTGAAGGGTATTCATGCATGTTAAATGTATTCGTAGCACCAACAGGACCAGCGTCCCAAAACGAAGTACCATCAGGATTCATGCCCACTCTACTCGTATTACCAGCTTCCAATGACGTGGCTTTGATAGTGTCTTTAGTTTTATTGTGCAATGGTAGACTAACATCATCAGAAACTGACCTAGAATTAGCATTGTTACTTGGTCGCTAGTGTCCTTAGGATTAGGATTTTGCAAAACCCTAGTCGCCATCCTTGGCTGAACCGTTGCTCCCACATTACCATATTCCATATCCTTAAAACGTTACATTCGAGCCTTTAACGCCTCCACATCCACAGTACTGTCACCTACGTTCTCCATCAAAATCAACAGAAGCAGAATCAAACCAGAAAAAACAACCCTAACCAAATTAAAAAAACCAGAAAAACAAGAAGAAACCAAACGTCCAGTCTTCAACACGGGGACCTAAACATTGTTTAGGCATGCATTAATAACAAGTATAACTCAATCGACTGCCTCCATGGCTTGTAGGATAGCGAATGAAAAACTGCTTAGCGAAACCCTAAAAAAACCGAGAGAACAAAGAAACCCTAAAAACCAATCGATCACTGAAAACCTGATATAATCAAGCAAAACACAAAGGTAATTGCTTAATAATAACAGATTAAAGCAAACGAATCAAGAGAATAGAGCAGGTTTGTAGATCGTTTTTTTTAGGGATAAGTAAGTTCGCCAAAGAGAAAGTCGAGTTTAGGGTTTTTTTCACTTTTTACCCCTTAAATCGAACACTTTAGTTTGGATGATGTTCTTACATTCCTCATTCCTATATCTAAGGGTCGTTCAGTTCCTAGCATACTCTCTCGGTTATTACTTGCTGCTACTGCTTATTACATATGGATGGAACGCAATTCAAGACTTTTCAAGAGGAAGAAGTCAACCGTTGCTGAAGCGGTTCAAGTAATTGTCAATACCGTCCGGTTGAAGCTGGTTACCTTCAAATTTTAGAAGATAACCCCTCGGTCTCCTCTACTATTGGATAAATGGAAGATTCCAAGCTCTTGTCTTATCCACGAGGGGAGTGCTAGGTAAGGGTTGTACTCTTTTTCCCTTATCCAAGGTTTTTCCCTATGGGCTTTTCTTGGAAAGGTTTTTTAAGGAGGCAAACTTCCTGGGTCGCCTTGCTCCCTTCGCTATGGGTGGATGCGGGACGTTCGCTTGATTCAAGATTTTTCTTGTTTTTATACCTAGTTAGGTGATTTGTAATTCAACTAGGTTTGTTGTGTTTATGGCATGTCATAAGCACTACTTTATCAAGCTTTTTGCTTGAGGTTAATGTGGTACATCAGCCACATTCCATTTGTACTTAACTTTTTTTTTGGTTATATATTTACCGGGGTAAACCCCTTTACCCAGGTACGGATATGACAAAACAGACAAAAGAAAGCCAAAACCCAAGAAATCCGAGCACGAGTGAGAGAAGAGTGCAAAAGCCGATGCCGGGGATGCTATTTTATGGACTGTGATGCTCAAAGATATATTTTACGGAGTTTGGATCATTTACACAACATACCCTCACCTTCACCACATTTACACCTCACACCTCTCAACTTTCTCAAAATGGTAAAACACACCCCTCACTTATTCCATTTACAATTTTTATCCTTGAACCTTCACTTTACCAACTTACCAAAAATTACCTTTACCTTTCATAGTATTACACCATTAGTCCTTATGCCTTGTATTTTACATAAATGGGCCTTATATTACAAATGTTACAAAAACTAATTACACCCTTTACCCTATTAGCCCAAGCCCATTTTCCCACGGTCAAACAAGACACTCCCGGTCAACACCCCATCCTCCCAGTCAACCCACCTCATCCCACGGTCAAACCAAATAAATAAAAAAAACCCAATCAATCCTAAACGCGCCAACAGGAAGACTTACCAGGGGTTACTGTTTACCTTCTTTTTTTTTTGGGTAAAGGGTTTTACCCCGGTAAATATATAACCAAAAATATTGTGAAGTACAAATGGAATGTGGCTGAAGTACCACATTAACCTCAAGCAAAAGCTTGATAGACTAGTGTTTATGACATGCCATAAACACAAAGGACCTAGCTATATTACATCAACTAACTAGGCATAAACAAGTAAAAGAACTTGTAGCAAGCGAGCATCCCGCATCCAGCCAATCCACAAAGGGAGCAATTTAACCCAGGAAGTCTGCCTCCTTAAAAACCCTTTCCAAGAAAAACCCAAAGGGAAAAACCTTGGAGTAGGGAAAAAGAGTACAACCCTTACCCGGCACTCGCTTCGTGAGAAATACAAATACTTGGAATCTTCCATTTATCAAGGATCAAACGAGATCGCGAGGTTAGCTTCTTGAACTTGAAGGTAACCAGCTTCAACTGAATAGTAGAGACAATGATGCTAACCACTTCCGCAACAGTAGACTTCTTTCGCTTGAAAATCCTAGCATTGCTCTCCATCCAGATAAAGTATGTAGCAGCCGCAAGCAGTAACCGAGAAATGATGCTACCAACCGACCGCCCCTTAGATATAGGAATAAGAACAGTAACAATACTCTCCAAAGAAGGTGGGACCGCATCCATGCCAGATAAAACCCGGATCTGAAACCAAACCTGCATAGAAAACTGGCACTCAAAAAATAAGTGAGAATGAGAATCCGGAACCAATTCACAAAGCGGGCATCTAAGCGAGTCCAAGTCAACATTAGGACCAACATCCCATTGTCGCATCCTATCTTGAGTCTTCAACTTCTGCTTGATAGCGAGCCACAAGTGTATTGCATGCCTCGGGATACAATGAGAGAACCAAGGAACATTACACCAGTCAACCACATTAGCCCTAAGACGCATAGAATCCCATGCACCCGAAACTGAAAAACCACTAAAATTACCATCCAAATTGCGCCATAATAATCCATCGACAGTATCATTAAGATTAGGGACCGGAATTGCAGCTAACAATGGAAAGCGAGATAACCAGTCCACCGGCCATCGCCAAACACCATTAGCAATCATATCACAAACCGAATCAGATAAATTAAAACCTGCCCGGGCAATATCTCTAGCAGTAAGCAAATCACGAATTGGGCTTAACGCACACCACCTATCAAACCAAACCGATGTGTCCTTTCCATTATTGATCTTATGCCAGAAAAATGAACGAATCTTTGGTCGAATCGCAAGAAGCTTGCGCCATCCCCAGCTAACATCCCCCAAACATGGGACATCCCAAAAGCTTCTCCCACGAAGTTTATAAGAATGAATCCATTGAACCCATAATGACTGTTTATGTGTCAAAATACTCCAAATATGTGTAGTCATGAGGGCAATGTTAAAATCCTCCAAACGTCGAATACCAAGACCACCTTCTTTCTTAGGCTTACAAACAGAGTCCCAAGCCACCTTAGCCTTTCCCTTTTTCATTTCTCCTTGACACCAAAGGAAACCCCTCATAAGCTGCTCCAAGTCATGTATAATACGAGTAGGAAGAATAAAGACTGAAGCCCAATACAAATGCATCGATGATAAAACAAACCTCACCAACTGAAGCCTACCCGCAAGAGATAAGAACTTATTACGCTAATCATTCACACGACCTTCCAACTTTTCAACAAGCACCTTACAGTCCCTATAAAGAAGTCTCGAGGAAATAAGGGGAACCCCAAGATACCTGACAGGGAGAGAACCTTCTGCAAATGGCATAGACTGGAGAATAGCAGCTTTAATAGCATTAGGCACATTACAGAAGAAAGCTGTACTTTTAGGGATACTTGGGACAAGACCCGACAAGTTCTTGAATTCCTCCAAAGCCTGCATAATGACATTAACAGAATCCTAATGGCCTCTAGTGAACAAGAAGAGGTCATCCGCAAAACAAAGGTTAATAATTCTCTGTTGTTCACACAGATGATGAAACTGAAAATCCACTGCATTAGAAACCTTTGTCTTCAATATAAGAGTTAAAACTTCCATAACCAGAGTAAACAAATAGGGAGATAACGGGTCACCTTGTCGAAGACCCCGCTTACCTTTAAACCAGCCATGAAGATCCCCATTAATACATATAGAATAAGATGTAGATGAGATACATACCATGATCCAGTTAACCATTTTTGCGTGAAAACCAAACCCAATCAGAATAGCTTTAAGAAAAGCCCAATCAACCGTATCATAAGCCTTCTGAATATCAACCTTAAACGCACACCTAGGTGGACCTCTCCCTCTATGATAATTCCGCATAAGCTCTTGGGTAAGTAATATATTATCAGATATACGACGACCAGGAACAAAGGCAGATTGATTAATACTAACCAACTGACCAAGGCCTTCTTTAATACGATTAGCAAGGATTTTGCTAATGCACTTATACATGACATTACAACAAGAAATAGGCCTATAGTCATTAATCTTAGACGGGGTAGACACTTTAGGGATCAACGATATAATGGTATGATTAATCTCCTTAAGAAGCTTACCATTCATGAAAAAATCCCGAACAGCAGATATAACCTCAGCACCCACAATATCCCATGCTTTCTTAAAAAAAGTAGCCGTGAAACCATCGGGACCAGGAGCTTTATCATCCCCCATAGAAAATATAGCCTCCTTTATCTCCACATCCGTGACATGACGAACCATCAAATTAGCCAATTGGTGTGAAAGAACATTAGAAAATATACCGTACTCATCAAATGGACTACAACTGCCTTCAATACCAAGAAACTGTTCATAATGAGCAACAAAAGCACCTGCAACCTGATGACCCTCATACAAGACATTGTTTGCATCTCTCACCAATTCAATTCGGTTACGGGCACATTTAATTTTAACAATATTATGAAAGTAAGCCGTATTAGAATCACCTGCATGAAGCCATTGAACTTTAGATTTCTGCTTTAAAAACCGTTCTTCATCTAACGTAGCCTCCTTATAAGCAAGAAGATAGTGAGCATGTTCATCACGTAGGTCTGAATTAGACGGATCTGTATCAATAGCCTTTTGGACCTCATCTAACTCCTTCCGAATCCTAACTACCCGGTCATGCAGATTACCTTGACTGTGCAAAAGCTTACGAAAAGGAGATTTCAGCCCCTTTAAGCGTTGAACCACACGATACATAGCACAACCATGAACTTTAAGATTCCATCCCGCAGTAACCGTATCAATAAACCCATCTTTATGAACCAAGAAGTTAGAGAATTTGAACGGCTTAGGCTTAGGCCTAGTTACCTGGGGAATATTGGAATAGCATAAAGTCTAGTAAGAGGCACACAAGACGCATAAGGGGTCCATTGATCCGGATTCGGATTCGGCAAGTTTAAGAGATTGAAGAACCA